>JAOTOL010000819.1:0-136432 GCA_034440575.1 Imbricaverruca yamaguchii | reverse complement strand
ATGGAACGGTAATGGAACGATGGAACGACGAGAAACAGTGGATGGAGTTGGGATAGAAGGAGCGAGTGAGGGGTGAAAATGAGCGATAGTAAATTGGGACCTTTCGAACGATCTCTTCTAATCCACCTCCCCATATCACGCCCACGTTCCACCAAACCCTCGTGCATCGTCAACTTTGACCAGTAAGATAAAGAGGAAGAAAAGGAGACTGAAATAGAGACAGAAACAGAGATGACGGCGATTGAGAAAACTTCCTTTTGGCGGTGTGTTTGGCTGGATCCCATGCGCATACCGTTGGCCTGATGTGTTGTATGTACCATTGATTGGGTGTGGTTGGATTTGTGTTGTGCAAAGTTGTGTTGTGACATGTGTTCCGACGCCATGCTTACGTATTTGGCGTTGTAGGATTTTTTAACCTTTTTTTAATTTTTAATCCGAGTTGTTGCTGGGGTGGCTTGAGGAGCCAGGGTTCTATTGCTAAGCAGAGCTTGTTGCGTGAACCCTGGCCCCACCACCCGATCCATGAACTCCAGTTCAACGGCAGAATTTAGACCGAAAGTTTGACGTGCCGCCAATGCACCGACACGGCCACCCGGCAGTTCGTCCCCACCTTATCGGGCCAGCTGCCAACTGACCCGATTCACGGCCGGGGGCTAAATGCGAGCGCGCGAAGCGTCACACTGAACCCTGTGTTGCCAGTACAGGGAGACCGGTGCAGGCCAGCGCTCTAACCAACTGCGCTACCGGGGCTGCAAGCCGCTTTGCAGTCGTCTATAGAATATTCCATAGTAGGAGAAGTGGTCGATGTTAAGGTTTGCTTCGCCAGCCTGTCTGATTTTTCGTTTACTGGAATGTTGACGTGGCCTGGAATCCAGGGGAAATAAATGCTGTTCACGTTGAGGGCCATGACTTGTTGGATTCGACCGATGACTGGATGTGGGCGGCCGTTTGTGTGTTGCTAATTGACCAAATGACTGACTTGGAATCTGATAAAATTGCTGAGTCTCTTGCTTCGCGCTTCGGGGATCGCGGCCAGTGCGGCCACTATTTCAGCGATGAGGACGGCAGGGTTGTCCGGTGGACGCCTGGACAGCCTAAGGCCTGGTCCAGTGGTGCCGACTCCACCAGGACCTCGTGCATTGACCCATCCGTGGATACGAGTGTTTTACGGTTGCAGAGATCAGCACAGTCGTTGAAGGTGCCAATAGTTTCAGCCGGTGTGATGTCCGACTTCTTTTCCGAGAGCAACTGTTCGATCTTTGGCTGACTGTGGGTCCAGAGTGACCGGCGGGCGGTCGAGCTGCAGTGGCTGGCGTTGTGAGGCTGAGATCTGAAAGCGCCGTGGACATTTGAACACTAAATGGCGGGGAGTTTGCGTCAGAACTGGCTGTCCTGTCGCATCTCACAGGGCCGAAAGCATCGCTGTGCCGGGTGGCTTTCAGTTCGGTTCTGTTCGGGTGTGGCTCCGGCACAGCTGTTGTGTCTTCCTGAAAACGAGGGCAGATATGTCTGAGTCTACTAGAAGACAAGCTAGGGATGTGCTGCTGGGGGCTCCTGTTGCCGCTTTGATGCAGCTGTTTTGAGTAACTTCTAATGAGTCATTTAAAGCAGCTGCATTATGAGGGTGTCGGAGACGTGGCAGCGAAAATCACGCTGCTCTATTCTAGGATGGGTGGTCCTCATTGCTGAGTTTTAACTTAGGCTGTCATGTTGTCGTTCCGGATATATATATATTATATATATATATATATATATATATATATATATATATATATATATATATATATATATATATATATATATATATATATATATATATATATATATATATATATATATATATATATATATATATATATATATGTATATATATATATATATATATATATATATATGTATATATATATGTATATATATACTACTGAACCGTTTTTTACTCAAGTCGTCCGCTGTCTTCTAATGGTTCGGCGGAAGTCGTTAAATTTGCAAGAGGAGCCACTCGTAAAAGCCACAAATTTATAATCAGCCGCAGGTCATAGCCTGCTGGCAGATCATAACCTGTTACAGCGGTATGGTAATGTGCGAATTTGAGGCTGACTGCCGCGCAATTGATTGAATTTACCTCGACACGACTGTGGTTGATGCTGTCAGCGATGAGTATGGCTGTTAGCCATGAGTGTGGCTGTCAGCGATGAGTATGGCTGTTAGCGAAGAGTATGGCTGTTAGCGATGAGTATGGCTGTTAGCGATGAGCGTGGCTGTTAGCCATGAGTATGGCTGTTAGCCATGAGTGTGGCTGTCAGCGATGAGTGTGGCTGTTAGCGATGAGTATGGCTGTTAGCGATGAGTGTGGCTGTCAGCGATGAGTATGGCTGTTAGCGATGAGTGTTGCTGTTAGCGATGAGTATCAGCGATGAGTTGGCTGTTAGCTGGATGAGTTGGATGGCTGTAGCGATGAGTATGGCTGTAGCGATGAGTATGGCTGTCAGCGATGAGTGGCTGTTAGCGATGAGTATGGCTGTTAGCCATGAGTGTGGCTGTTAGCGATGAGTATGGCTGTTAGCGATGAGTATGGCTGTTAGCGACTGTTGCGATGAGTATGGCTGTTAGCGATGAGTATGGCTGTTAGCGATGAGTGTGGCTGTTAGCGATGAGTATGGCTGTTAGCGATGAGTATGGCTGTTAGCGATGAGTGTGGCTGTTAGCGATGAGTATGGCTGTTAGCGATGAGTATGGCTGTTAGCGATGAGTGTGGCTGTTAGCGATGAGTATGGCTGTTAGCGATGAGTGTGGCTGTTAGCGATGAGCGTGGCTGTTAGCGATGAGTATGGCTGTTAGCGATGAGTACGGCTGTATTAGCGATGAGTACGGCTGTTAGCGATGAGTATGGCTGTTAGCGATGAGTATGGCTGTTAGCGATGAGTATGGCTGTTAGCGATGAGTACGGCTGTTAGCGATGAGTACGGCTGCGGCCAGTTTCCGAGCTGAACAGATGACGTTGTCACCTTGCCAAGTGTAACCCCATCTGCTATCTGGTGCACGTGACTGAGTGCTGCGGCAGTGCATGTCGCCAGCCGCGCTGTGGAGCCGCCCGGGCGGCCTGTCACTGTTGGCAGCATCTGGCAGCGCCACACATTGCTGCCAGATAGCACTCAGGGCCGGACTTCCGGGGCGGGGCTGTCGACGGTGTTGGCCAGGCCTGTCGCCATGAGAATGGCTGTGGTTCACTGGTCAGCTGGCGGACCAGACCAGTCTGAGTGGTTCACTAGTCAGCTGTTAGACCGGACCAGTCTGAGTGGTTCACTAGTCAGCTGTTAGACCGGACCAGTCTGAGTGGTTCACTAGTCAGCTGGCAGACCAGTCTGAGTGGTTCACTAGTCAGCTGGCGGACCGGACCAGTCTGAGTGGTTCACTAGTCAGCTGGCAGACCAGTCTGAGTGGTTCACTAGTCAGCTGTCAGACCGGACAAGTCTGAGTGATTCACTAGTCAGCTGTTAGACCAGACCGACCACTAGCCTCTGAGTGGTTCACTAGTCAGCTGTTAGACCGGACAAGTCTGAGTGGTTCACTAGTCAGCTGTTAGACCGGACCAATCTGAGTGGTTCACTAGTCAGCTGTTAGACCGGACCAGTCTGAGTGGTTCACTAGTCAGCTGTTAGACCGGACCAGTCTGAGTGGTTCACTAGTCAGCTGGCGGACCGGAACAGTCTGAGTGGTTCACTAGTCAGCTGGCAGACCAGTCTGAGTGGTTCACTAGTCAGCTGTTAGACCGGACCAGTCTGAGTGGTTCACTAGTCAGCTGGCGGACCGGAACAGTCTGAGTGGTTCACTAGTCAGCTGGTAGACCAGACCAGTCTGAGTGGTTCGACCAGTCGAGTGGTTTCAGCTGTTAGACGGACCAGTCTGAGTGGTTCACTAGTCAGCTGTTAGACCAGACCAGTCTGAGTGGTTCACTAGTCAGCTGTTAGACCAGACCAGTCTGAGTGGTTCACTAGTCAGCTGTTAGACCAGACCAGTCTGAGTGGTTCACTAGTCAGCTGTTAGACCAGACCAGTCAGTGTTCGCCAGTGGGTGAGGCCAGAGCCAGGAGCCTGCCCATGGTAGGGCGTGCATTTGTTCAGCGTGGCAATGCTTCCGCGTATGCGTAGGCAATGTTTAATTTGTCACTTTTGAAAACGACTCGCACAGACACTGCGACACTGCCACCACACAGAATGCCCCGTGCGACACTGTCACCACACAATTATCCGTGCGATACTGCCCCGTACGACAATGCCACCCGTGCGACACTGCCGCTACCAGAATGTCCCGTGCGACACTGCCACCACACATAATGCCCGTGCGACACTGCCACCACACATAATGTCCGACGCACAGGTTCCACCACACATAATTATCCGTGCGACACTGCCAAACCCACCACCCCACCCAGCACACTGCCTACAAATGTCCCGTGCGACACTGCCACAATACATAATGCCTCCGTGCGACACTGCCACCACACGAATGCCCGTGCGACACCACACAAAATGTCCCGTGCGACACTATACGCCACAAATGCCCCGTGCGACACTGCCACAGCACATAATGTCCCGTGCGACACTACCACAGCACATAATGCCCGTGCGACACTGCCACAGCACATAATGTCCCGTGCGACACTGTCACAGCACATCATAATGTCCCGTGCGACACTGCCACAGCACATAATGTCCCGTGCGACACTGTCACCACACGGAATGTCCCGTGCGACACTGCCACAGCACATAATGTCCCGTGCGACACTGCCACAGCACATAATGCCCCGTGCGACACTGCCACCACACATAATGTCCCGTGCGACACTGCCACTGCCGGGACACCCCGTGCCACTCGACCGACCCATTGTTGATCTGGCAGACGCTCAACTGCCACCAGTGCCTACCAATGTAGTGTGAAGTTCGCACACTGCCATAAGAGCCCCCCATCCCCAGATAACATCAGACTCATGCCGGGGCCCCCGCTCGTAAGCGCTGGATGGAAAGTCGCCGGAAACACTTTGTCTCCGACCTATAGTGTTTTGTCATTCATCATATTGCGAAGAACTTTACAGGGCATTGTTGAACTAATGATGATTAGAAAAGCAACCAAATGTTCATGTTAAGGAAAATAGAATCACGAATTTGTATAAGATGTTCCACTGATATATTCCGAATATATCGGGCCAATTTTGAATTTCAATTGATTGATTGATTGGTTTGATTAATTGATTTCACGAATTTTGTATGATATGATTGTATTTACTTCATATGAGCATTTAGTTACTTTTTAGAAAATTATTATTTTATCATTCTGTTGTAGCTGCTGCGAGTGCGCAAGCTGGGTGATAGGACGGTTAGAATTGACAAGCTTCGTTCGTGTATGTCCTGGGATTATAGTCCAGGTAAGCTGCCGTTGCAACTTATCTTGCAGTCCAAGTGGAGCCGGCAGTACACTGGGTAAAAACAAATGTGATAAACAGATGAATATGTAGCAGAAAATCTCCATCGAGTCTTCAGTCCGGTGCGATGTACTCCGGAAATCTAAGGATATTTTTATCGAACCCTGATTGCTGCATTCCATCTGTTTATTTGTTTATTGTCCACAATCTCCAACAGCATATTGTGCCCTTTACAGGAGAAGTCAGTAACTAAAAACGTACACAGAACAGGTGAATAGTTTTCAGTTCAAACAGGCAAACGGCTGTCAGAACTCGTCGATGTCCGATGGCTCCGCGTCTCAGATGTGAGCGTGTGACGCAGCACAGTATCTCACCACCTGTGTCTTAAATGCATTCAGCGAGTCTGTGAAGATGTCCGCACTCGGTGTCATCGCTAAAAATGCGTTCGCTACTCTCAATAATCTGTTAAACAAATCATAAATACATATCACCATGACGAGCGTCTTTTAGCCTCGTCCAGTAACCCAAGATAAAAGTATCATGAAAGTACAGGCTCTGCAACGAGCACAGACCTGTGCTTCGCTACATTTGAAAATATACCTGTGTTCGAGCATACACCTATGTTTCGCGACATCGCTATGCTCGAATTTAAGTATGGTAATGCGGAATGGGCCGAGAAGTCAAAACGTGATGCAAGGAAGGTACAAAGTGAACGCAGATACTTGCGAATACCAAGGAGGTATGCAGGTATTTGGACTGAAAACAAGCCAAATTCGATATCTACCTCAAGCTCAGTATTTGTAGGATCCAGTATGCCCAATCCGAGAGAAGCGCAAAGCTGTTTTAAAATGAAAAACACGCATAATTCTTGCCCTTTAGCCATTTCATCAGCATGCTACCGGTGGGAGAACAAAAGCACTGACGGAATAATTATCACTTGGGTAGGACCCATGACTGTATACCTATAACTAAACTAGCCTGCAGCAACTACGCTTTGCATCGCTCAGGACAAAGGACAGCTGACACGCCTGCGTCAGTATTGCACAAGATATACACCTTCGTGAATATTGCACACCGGCTACACACCTGTGTCAATATCACACAAGATATACACCTGCGTCATTATTGACACAGGATACACACTTGCGCCAATATTACACAAGTTCCACACCTGTGTCAATACTACACAATATACACACCTGCGTTAATATTACACAAGTTACACACCTGCGCCAATATTACAGAAGTTGCATACCTGCGTCAATATTATACAAGTTACCCACATGCGCCAATAGCATATGCAAGTTACACAACTGAGTGAATATTACACAAGTTACACACCTGCGTCAATATTGCACAAGACACATACCTGCGCCAATGGTAGACAAGTTACACACCTACGTCAATATTACACAAGTTACACACCTGCGTCAATATTGCCTAAGCTACACACATGCGCCAATATTACACAAGTTGCACTCATGCGGCAATATCCTACCAGTTACACACCTGCGTCAATATTACACAAGATACACGCCGGCGTTAATATTACACAAATTACTCACATGCGTCAATATTATACAAGTTATACACCTGCGTCAATATTACACAAGATGCATACCTGCGTCAATGTTAGACAAGATACACACCTGCGTCAATATTACACGATTACACACCTGCGTTAATGTTACACAACATACACACCTGCGTCAATATAACACAAGATATACACCTGCGTTAATATTTCACAAGTTACACATCTGCATCAATATTACACAAGACACACACCTGCGTCATACACAAGATACACACCTGCGTCAATATTACACAAGATACACACCTGCGTCGATATTACACAAGATACACACCTGCGTCAATATGACACTGAGGCGTGACACTGCGGGGTGGCACCGAGGGATGACACCGACGGATGACACAGAGGGATGACACCGAGGGGTGACACTGAGAGATGATACGGGGCTGCGGTAGCTCAGTTGGCAAAGTGTCGGACTCTTGATGGCAAGATCGTCGGTTCGAATCTCACAACCGACGACATTTACCGAGTCCACCCGCGACAAATCGGCGTGAGAGGTTGGCGACACTATATGGCCTAGCGGTTGAATGCGTCGTAAAAGAACCAAATGTTCTGTTCTGTTCTGAGGGATGATACCGAGGGACGACACCGAGGGATGATACTGAGGGGTGACACCGAAGAGTAGCACCGAGCGATGGTACCGGGTGCCTCTTCCACAAGGCTGAAGCAAGAACTGTTGCCACTTTTATATCTGGGCTACTTACGGTGTTGACTATGTTTCATGACTGGGCATGCAGCGTGCATTCGAAATAACGATAATGGCTGTATATAAAAATCGATCCGTGGCGAAAGGACTTAATTCACAATTAATATGATCACATTGATTTGGATTGTGTATAGGTAGGCCCGCACAGCTCGAAGCTGAATGGAATCAAATAATTTCGTTCGATGCCACGCTCTAGTGTCAGGAAACGATGCATGCTATTGCAGTTGGGAAATGCTGGCTTTACCACCTGTGATTCTCCTCAGCGGAGGACGTCCAAGTTCTTTTGGCGCGAGCCCACCGCCCATTCATCGGGGAACACGAATTACACGGCGGCTCGGCCAAAAACAACCAATAAACAGCCACCGTGGCGCTCAACGGACCGACGAATGGCCAGGCCGGCCTGGCAGAGTGAACTGCGGCGCCTGCTTCGCGGCGTCTGCTTCGCGGCGCCTGCTTCGCGGGCTCCGCCGGGGGAAACTGCACAAACTGCATCTGCCACCCTTCACACCAGCCAATGTTCTGAATGCACTCTCTGAATATTCAGTCAGTCCTCGCTGAATCTCACGAAATCCTCTTCATCCCTCATGGACCTCTCCTGCTCTTAGGAGTTCATCACAGTCCTCAACAGTCCTGTCTGGCTCTCATCTCTGGGGCGTTTCGAATCTGAAGTGGTCCTCATTGGTCCTTTTCAGCTCTTAGGGGTCCTGTTCGTCCCTTAGGGACCCTTTCAGATCCAAACAGCAGCGCACCCCTCTGGTTCCCAGGTGGCATCAGCTGTTAAGGGCTATTCCAGCTGAGACCGCTCCCATATTGCATGGCCGTTTCACCTCTTGGGCGGGCCTCTCTTGTTTTCACGGCCCTTTGGTTTTCACGGCTAGTTCTCAGGGTGGACGTCTGGAAGTCTCAAGGGCCCTTTCCACACAAGTTGCTAGTTGCGTCAACATTTTCCCGCGGGTATATCTCTGCCTCTGGTAGTCGCCTGAATAGCCCCATCGAGCTCGTGAGGGGTGCCCCTTGACCACCTGAAAACCCCCTAGCATGGGTTGGTTTGACGATGAATATCTTATCAATAAAAAGCGAACAGGATTGCAAATGATGAAGAATTCAAAAGAATAGGGATCGACTGAACCATTCCCCACATAACATTTCAATATTTCCTACTTTCGACCTCGTGACCTCATGACCTTGTGACCTCCTGTGACCCCTTCCCCATCAAAATTGATAAATTTGACGGCGGACATAAAGTGGGCATGAATTCGCTGGCCAAACAAAAAAGCACTCTTCTTATAAATGCCCGATATGGCCCTTCGCTCCTCATGGCTTCTTCCGATTTTGCGTTTTCCGGGTTGGGCAGATTCCATATAAGCTTTCTTCTATTGAAAAGCCACATGGGGTTGAACAATGGCATAAGAAGATACGATTGAAAAACGTTTTCCAAGAAAAAAAGGTTCATACATTTTTAATGCAGATATTACAGTTTCTCCTACGAACCATCACGGACTTCAAGGTCACTAATTGCCGATAGGTCACCCATGGGTTGATTTACGTACAGCGACGCAATTGTACTGCATAAAATCTGGTTATTTTTTAATAGTCCAACTTCTTGCTGGGGTGGTCCTACGGACCAGTATTCCATACTGAGCAGAACATTGTTGCGTGAACCATGACCCAGCCACCTGTTCGCCGAATCCTGAGCCGACGAGTGTAGTGGAGTTGACACTCCGGCCGGGGGGTAGGCGGGAGTGGTGACAACTCGAACCCTGTCTTGTCATGACAGAAGACAGGCGCTCTATCCACTGACCTATCTGAGCTGCATTGAGGTTGATGTGGTGGTTTCGTGTTATCCGTGTACCCAGCGAATGCGAGCTGCGCCATAATTGGATCTGCGCCGGCCATGAATGCCGCCAAAACATCTGTCACCACGGATGGAACATCTGTGTGCCCTGTAAATCCACTAGATTGCGACCGCTCTAACAAATGCGCGGTGTTCGCGCCAAATACGAGCTGCTCTGCTTCCGTCACGACCGGACGTGATTGTTCCGCTCCTGTGACGAGGGACCGGTGAGGAGAAGGTTTGGCACAGGTGGCTGGTGGAGCGAGAATGTGTGCTGTTGTAGGCGCCGGGTTTTGTAAGGAAGGTTAGATTGTTTAATCTGGGCATATGCGACTTATGTGCACTCTGGGTTATGATTATTGATAGTGACGTGGCGTGGCCATGCGAACGCTTTGTAAACGGGTGACGCACGCGGCCACATGGCTAAGGTTTCGGTTAAGGGAGTGAGGATTAAGTTTGTGTTTTCTCTGTGTGTTAGATTAAGGTAGCGAGTTTAAAGTGCACTAGACAAATCTTCTGATCCTGGATAAAATCTGGGCCTTTGACTCCTTGATTTAACTTGAACGAACTAGCTGAAAGAGACTACTTAGATTCCTTTGTAGAAAGTAATGCAATTGTACAGTTTATCAATGCCTGCTTTGGATTATGTTAGTATTTATTTTGGTAAATAATGTTTGCCTGGAGAAAAGATGTGCCAGGGTATCACCTCTACTGTACGTGTCTAAGTTAAGATCTGTATATTGAATAGTTGAGTTCGTAACTGGTAGGGATTTTGGCTCTGCAAGATAACTGCTAGCTGAATTTTGCTCAGTTTAGTTTCTGTAAGCAGAGGGATAATTTGTGTTTCTTTTAGCGTAACTAGATTAGGTTTAATAACCGTCTATTGATGTTTACCAGGTTCTGTTAGTTGCTAGTTAGCTTTATATCTTGGTCAGGCAGGAACTCGACTTAGTTAAAAATGATAATAGCAAAAAAGCAAAACAAAAGCAAAACCCATTTATCAAATGAAACATAAATATGAACAAAACAAAAACATAGAAGGTGGTTGTGGAAAGTGTACGTGTGTGTGTGTGTGTGTGTGTGTGTGTGTGTGTGGGGGGGTCATCGGGGACTTCGAAAGGTGACGTAGAAAGGTAGAGGCGTTAAAAATGGAGGTGGAGCGCCTGAGGTGTTTATGGCAGGGCCAATAATTTGCAATGACAGTCAGGCAGGCCGAGTGCAGGATACCAGGAGTGCCAGGGATGGTGGATTATAGTAGAGAGTATAGTAAGTAGAGTACCCAGGATTATAGAGAGGGGATGGCGACCAGACGCAGAAGTACCAGAATAGCTTCAAGAAAAACTGACACAGGCTTTGAAATGCATAATAGGTTTGTGGTATTGAAAGAGAGTGAGAGTAATGTTGTTAAGGATGGAGGTGGGAGCGAAAAGGTAGCTGAAGATGGACGAAGGAGGTTTCAGTTATTGGGGATTCGATAGTCAGATATACTGATCGTTCATTGTGTAGTAGGAACTAGAGCAGAAGTACTCGAGTCTACTTCCCAAGTGCCCCAGTAAAGGATGTTGGGGATATGCTAGAATGTGTAATGAAGGGAAGTGGAGACGGTGCAACAGTAGTCGTATGTGTCGGTGTGAATGACGTAGGAGGACGTGAGCTGAGGAAATAATACAAGAGTACAGGGTTTTGATATGTAGGCTAGCAGAAAGAGGGTGGTAACAAATAAGTGAGGAGTGGTAACATCCATCTTCCCTATGACAAGTGCGTGTATAATAGTATATAGTGCAAGTGTATAATAGCATATAGTGCAAGTGTATAATAGGATATAGCGCAAGTGTATACTATATATAATATACTATATATGTATAATGGTCTTCGGCCTTCTGACTGAATAGCGGAGTGGTCAAGATTTGCGAGGGGCTTGGGTAAATCGTGTGAATGTTCAGTGGCCAATGTTCGGTGTTGATTGAGTGGGGCGGCACCAGCCCGCTCTGGAGCGATTTAATCACACTTTGGGAGCCGCCAGCCGACTCAGATGATTGAGCCGAATGAGCTTTGATGGTTGTATGCTGAACGGGTTGGCATGATGTATACCAGGGGCTAGCCCAGGAATTGTCATGGGGCACATATCCAGAAGTGCACCTTCGCCTTCCGAGGGCTGGGGACTCGTGACCCCAGTGCGCGCTCCTCCTGCATTCGCCCTTGGTGTAGATTCATAGGTGCACCGGAGGGGGGGGAGGGGGCCCGGGCCCCCTCCCATGAGACCAAAGTGCCCTTTTGGCCAAAAGTGCCCTTTTGACCGAAAAAGTGCCCTCCCGGCATTTTCCCCCAACCTTTTGGCCGGAATGTCCCAAATTTAGCCCCAAAATCACCTGCCTCATGTGCCCCGCCTGTGCCAAAGGTGCCCTTTGGGCCCAAAACTGCCCTTTTGGGCAATTTTTCACGCCCCCCCCGGTCAACAAACCTTCCAGTGTGCCCTGGGCCGCAAAGTGCCCTTTTGGAGCCGGTCAGGTGCCCTTTTGGAGCCGGCCAAGTGCCCTTTTCGGTCCGCACCCCATGGAAAAAATCCTGGGTGCGTGCCTGTGTATACTGAGCGGGTGATCTTGAGCAGACAGGACACCACGAATCATTGTCCATCATTGGAAGTCACATCATAATGATTTGCGTGATGCAACGCGAACGTTCATGTTTGAAGTCCAAGGAAGGCGTTTTCGCATGCTTTAGTTATCCTTTTCATCGCACGTTCATTCCAATTAGAGATGAGTCGTCGGTGAATTCATCGAGGCCATGGGTTGGCTAAGACGAAATGACGGTGCTTAAGGTTAGATTTTCTCAGTGTGCTTAAACAATGAGAGCTAGTCAAAGATACTTCCTCTCAATTTCACCCTGAAATTCAGCTTAAGGCCTCTCCAAGCAACTGGTAAGGTCGAAAAGTGACGACCACAGGAGTTCAGGGTATCTCAACATTTCCAATTTGGGCGCTGGCAGATTCCGCCGTGTGCGGGGATTTGCATGCGGGAGGAGCCCCAGCCCGACATGGCGGCACGCGCTCGGGGCTGGCGCGGCCACCTTCGCGCGCTTCGACGACCGCCAACCAAGCGTGGGCGAAAAGCGCGCCAGACCTGAACCAATCAGAAACTGTGCCGCTCGCCGACCGACAAGCGCAGAACAGACGCAGACCAGCTCAGACCAGAACAGACCAGAACAGACCAGAACAGACCAGAACAGACCAGAACAGACCAGAACAGACCAGAACAGACCAGAACAGACCAGAACAGACCAGAACAGACCAGAACAGACCAGAACAGACCAGAACAGACCAGAACAGACCAGAACAGACCAGAACAGACCAGAACAGACCAGAACAGACCAGAACAGACCAGAACAGACCAGAACAGACCAGAACAGACCAGAACAGACCAGAACAGACCAGAACAGACCAGAACAGACCAGAACAGACCAGAACAGACCAGAACAGACCAGAACAGACCAGAACAGACCAGAACAGACCAGAACAGACCAGAACAGACCAGAACAGACCAGAACAGACCAGAACAGACCAGAACAGACCAGAACAGACCAGAACAGACCAGAACAGACCAGAACAGACCAGAACAGACCAGAACAGACCAGAACAGACCAGAACAGACCAGAACAGACCAGAACAGACCAGAACAGACCAGAACAGACCAGAACAGACCAGAACAGACCAGCTCCTCGCTGGCCTGGCTCCTCGAACCAGTGGCCGGATCGGGAGTGGGAAAAGGCACTTGTCTGAAGGAGCGCCATCTCTCCGAAGAGGCGCCACCGATTATGACCATTTTTTAAAGGCCTGGGATGTGCACTCGAGCATCCTGCAGCTGCACCTGTTCTGCTCAGAGCAGGGCCATCGGCTGAAAAGTTCGCTGAGAGCTGTGGATGGCTGAGTACACTGGAGCGCCTTGGAGGAGCACCCCCTTCAGTTGGAGGGACACCACGTCTCCAGGTGGGAGGGGCAACTGGGGGCGCGGCGCCGCCCGTTTCCCTCTGAATTTGCCAGTGTCTGATGAGTCTGACGTCACGCGAAAGGTGACGTCAGACCTCGAACGTCGGACCGCCACCCGATGGAGAATCGATCTCAAGGCTCGTGTGGACCAGGCGGTGACTAAGACAGGGTCTTCTTGAGGTGTGCCCTCCATTATTCAAAACTGAGCTGATTTATCCCACTTTTTGCTGTTTCGACAAAACAAAACATGAAATTCCGTGCACGGCCCTGTTAGGTCTCGCAACTGGCAAAAGATCCTGGAGATCAATCCGAAGCTTGCCAGGGACTCCTGCAATTTTGCGGGACCCATGGTGTCTGGTAGGGACCCTGGAGCCTAAGAGGGTTTCCGGAGCCTGGGAGATCACCTGGAACCGCAAGATGATCCTGGCGCTCGAAAGCCCTTTGTCCCATTGGCTACGGCCCTGGGCCAGTGGCGCTGCCAGGATGGCGAGGGCCACAAAGGTCATGACCTTGTATTTCTACAAAGGCGAATGGGAGCGGAAAATTGAAGTTGACTTCATCTGTCCAACAACAATGAACTTCAGCTATTGTTAGAGATTCTTCGTCCAAGTTCAACAAGAGCTATTTTAAGGTACCTTTTCAGATAAGATATTGGTAAATTAATGCATGTGGGTTGATTTCCTCTTGTTCCGGCTTCATTTGCTCACGGTTTCCGTGCGATTTCTGGGACCCCGACTCGATTTCTTTGGAACCCGAGCTTGATATTTTAGAGCTCCAGTACACTTCTTTTGGCAGACCCGACGCACTTTTAGGGCTTCTCGCGCGATTTTGGGGCTCAGTCTGGTCTGATCTTTCTCCTGTCCTGGTGTTGTCCTCCTGGCGCGATTTCTTCGGACCCGTGCGATTTTTTGGATCTCGAACCGATTTTCCTGCTTCGGATTGATTTCGGAGTCTCCGCCTTCATTTTGTTCGGGTTCCAGTACGATTTATGGGTCCCTGCGCGACTTCTTTTTTTGGGAGGGGAGGAGGAGGGCACGGTTGCTTTGTGTACGCAAAAATGTAGCATTTTCTCAAAATGTGTGGCTGTGATCTTTAAGTGTTTTCACAGTATTTAGATTAGTATAGAAAGTAACATATAAAAGTTGGGTATGTGTGGGTGCAATTAATATTTTCGGGCCTCTTGAATGCTATCAAATCAACCTTTTAACCGGTGACATTGTTTGAATTGCTTGCTTTTTAATACAAGCTGTCGCTGAAAGTTGGCGTGGCCACGCAAACGTTCAAATTGATGATACCGTGGTGATTGATGATATGACGCCATGGCCATACCTCAGGCCGTGGTCATGTCTCACTCCCCGCCGGGTGGCCGAACTTGATGTGGCCGTGGACAGTCTACCCTCGTCAACAACTCCTCAGCGACTCCTGAGCGCTTGGGGTCACCACACATTTCTGACCGGCGGCCGTACCACGTGACCTGCCACAACCGGCGGAAGCCACGAGGGGCAGCCGGCCGGCCGTCGGCACACACGAGACCCCAGCTGGCACAGTACCCCGAGCTGGCTCAGCAGCTTAGGGCACTGTGCCAGCTGGGGTGATGTGGCGGGACAGCTGTTAGCGACTTCGAACACACACACAGCTATGACCTGGTTACATAGTTTGAAGGTGCTGCTAGAGGCTAACCTCACTACAGCTTGAAGCAATACGCGACCACTTCGACAATGTCCGTGGCCAAGGACTGGATGGGAGAGATGGGATGGGGGACGACATGGTGTTTAGGCGGACTTTTTCCCCACAGAACGTTATCGGCGCACTGTTCAGCTTCACGACGCTTGAGGAGATGTGCTGCCCATCCCCGCCGTGGAGACGCCCACGCTTTCGGCGATTGGAGACAGCTTATCCTCCCCGATAAGGAGTACAGCAGGAGGTGTACCCAACACCCAGGAGGTGGAGACAAGGAGTACCCAACACCCAGGGAAAGAAGACAAGGAGTACCCGACACCCAGGAGGTGGAGACAAGGAGTACCCAACACCCAGGAGGTGGAGACAAGGAGTACCCAACACCCAGGATGTGTACCAACAACCAGGAGACGGAGACAGTGAGTGCCCACCACCCAGGAGGTGGAGACAAGGAGTACCCAACACCCATGAAGCGGACGAACAGCGTCCCATGGCTCCGCTCAAGGCCCACGGGCCTACAAGGAGTGCCAGCGTCGGCCCGTGGTGAAAAATTCTCCACAGACGTGACCTTCGGTGGTCAGGCGCGGGTCCAGATTTTATAATGTGGGGAACGTCTCCCGGGAGAGGACACCTTCGACGGAAAAAACTCATCGAGCCGGAGCTGGGAGGAGGAGCACACCAGCTTTCCCGGAGGGGCGTTGTTCCCGGTCGGAGGGGCGCCACCTGTCCATGAGGGGGAGCGGGGATATGCGTCCGGTGCTCTCTCACTGTGCCCGCCCCTGTCGGTATTGACCCATCACAGGCAGCGCGGGCTATTCTTCGTAGGCCCATCGCTGGCCCGATGGACGCCGTCCGCGGGAGTCGGCCAACCACAGAAGGCGGGGAAAAACAGCTGCAGGGGCGTCTACTTGCAGTGCAGTTCTGAGCGCCACTGCCGGCTCCCCAGGTGGCACGAGGCCCAATAGATCTCGCAGACAAACAACCGAAGGCGAGTTTCTTGCCGGAAGGATACTCAAAGCTGTTTTCGACATCCGAGCCAGAAAGCCTGGCAAACGGCACGGGAGGCTAATTGAAATGTTGGCTCAGATGTGGTTGAGCACGCCTTAGGACATTGTCTATTTGAATATGTTAGCCCACCAGGCGCTGGGTTGTCATGGTTACCATCGCCGTCAGGTGCACACTGATCGAATTACAACCTCTGGTGGAGTTAAATGTGGTGTTCGACGTTTTCCCTTGCCTCTGAATTCATCAGCAGCAACACGAGCATGATATAATGATGCCAAACTAAACCAACCTAACCCAACATACCCAACCAACCTACGGCCGACCAACCAGTATACACAACCAACCTGCAGCCGACCAACCAACATACGCAACTAACCTGCGGCAGATTTGGAACATCGTCTGGAAATACATGGTTGTCTATGCCTACCATCAGTTGTATGTGCATATATTTTGTCTACCGGCTCACAATGCGGGCTGCTTCCGAACATCCTGCCGTATACATTACCCTGCAAATTAATGGGGGTCGTCAGAAGCCAACTTGTCTTTGTTCTCCCATATTGGACGAGAGTGCGGGAGACTCGTCCAGCATGCTAACTGCGGGGACCGTGGATCTCGCAGCCACCGCCTGGGTCCAGCAGTCACGCAACCTTCCCCATCGGTGCCGCAGTAATGTCGAGTATACTGTGGCAGTAATGTGGAGTGTGCTGTGGCAGTAATGTGGAGTATACTGTGGCAGTAATGTGGAGTGTGCTGTGGCAGTATTGTGGCAGTACTGTGGCAGTACTGTGGCAGTAATGTGGAGTGTGCTGTGGCAGTAATGTGGAGTGTGCTGTGGCAGTAATGTGGAGTGTGCTGTGGCAGTAATGAGGAGTATGATGTGGCAGTACTGTGGCAGTACTGTGGCAGTACTGTGGCAGTAATGTGGAGTGTACTGTGGCAGTAATGTGGAGTGTGCTGTGGCAGTAATGTGGAGTGTGCTGTGGCAGTAATGTGGAGTGTGCTGTGGCAGTACTGTGGAGTGTGCTGTGGCAGTACTGTGGCAGTACTGTGGCAGTAATGTGGAGTGTGCTGTGGCAGTACTGTGGAGTATGCTGTGGCAGTAAATGTGGAGTGTGTTCTGTGGCAGTAATGTGGAGTACTGTGGCAGTAATGTGGAGTATGTGTGGCAGTAATGTGGAAATGTGGAGTGTGCTGGCAGTAATGTGGAGTGCTGTGGCAGTAATGTGGAGTGTGCTGTGGCAGTAATGTGGAGTATGGAGTGTATACTGTGGCAGTAATGTGGAGTGTGCTGTGGCAGTAATGTGGAGTGTGCTGTGGCAGTAATGAGGAGTGTGCTGTGGCAGTACTGTGGCAGTAATGTGGAGTGTGCTGTGGCAGTACTGTGGCAGTACTGTGGCAGTACTGTGGCAGTACTGTGGCAGTAATGTGGAGTGTGCTGTGGCAGTAATGTGGAGTGTGCTGTGGCAGTAATGTGGAGTGTGCTGTGGCAGTAATGTGGAGTGTGCTGTGGCAGTAATGTGGAGTGTGCTGTGGCAGTACTGTGGAGTGTGCTGTGGCAGTAATGTGGAGTGTGCTGTGGCAGTAATGTGGAGTGTGCTGTGGCAGTAATGTGGAGTGTGCTGTGGCAGTAATGTGGAGTGTACTGTGGCAGTAATGTGGAGTGTGCTGTGGCAGTAATGTGGAGTGTGCTGTGGCAGTAATGTGGAGTGTGCTGTGGCAGTAATGTGGAGTGTGCTGTGGCAGTAATGTGGAGTGTGCTGTGGCAGTAATGTGGAGTGTGCTGTGGCAGTACTGTGGAGTGTGATAATGGGAGTGTGCTGTGGCAGTAATGTGGAGTGTGCTGTGGCAGTAATGTGGAGTGTGCTGTGGCAGTAATGTGGAGTGTGCTGTGGCAGTAATGTGGAGTGTGCTGTGGCAGTAATGTGGAGTATGCTGTGGCAGTAATGTGGAGTATGCTGTGGCAGTAATGGGGAGTATGCTGTGGCAGTACTGTGGAGTGTACTGCGACAGTAATGTGAAAGTACTGTGGCAGTGCTGTGGCAGTAATGTGGAGTGTGCTGTGGCAGTAATGTGGAGTGTGTTGTGGCAGTACTGTGGAGTGTACTGCGACAGTAATGTGGAATGTATTGTGGCAGTACTGTGGCAGTACTGTGGAGGGTGATGCGACAGTACTGTGAAAGTACTGTGGCAGTACTGTGACAGTACTGCGGCAATACTGTGGAGACCGGAGTCAGCCGAGCGGTCAAGATGGCCCCTGCAGTGGGCAATGGACACGTCTTCCCTCCTCCACTTAAACTCTCTTAGACGAATACTTGCAATAGTGAGTCGTAAAACACCATGTAGTTATGCAGACTTGATGCTGGAAGGCCCTACAGTACATGAATGCTCTGGGCTTGCTAGAGCTTTCCTTCTGTGTCCTGAAGGTACCCCAACCGTGCTTCAGATCTATTTGGTCGTATGTCTACACTCTAGCCTTAGCAATATGTTAACTGTCCTCGACTCTATCCTGGCTCTTCCAGACTCTGCCCCAACTGTGTCTCGGATGTTCCAGACTCAATTCCAACAGTGTCTCGGCTGTTCCAGACTCAATTCCAACAGTGTCTCAGTTGTTCCAGACTCAATTCCAACAGTGTCTCGGCTGTTCCAGACTCAATTCCAACAGTGTCTCGGCTGTTCCAGACTCAATTCCAACAGTGTCTCGGTTGTTCCAGACTCAATTCCAACAGTGTCCCGGCTGTTCCGGACTCAATTCCAACAGTGTCTCAGTTGTTCCAGACTCAATTCCAACAGTGTCTCGGCTGTTCCAGACTCAATTCCAACGGTGTCTCGGCTGTTCCAGACTCAATTCCAACAGTGTCTCGGCTGTTCCAGACTCAATTCCAACAGTGTCTCGGTTGTTCCAGACTCAATTCCAACAGTGTCTCGGCTGTTCCAGACTCCGCCCCAGCGGTGTCTCGTCTGTTCCAGTTCTGACCCACCTCCATCCCACCTATATTCCGAATTTACCCGCGCTCTGTCAGCTTCGCCGGTGTCGTCTGAAGCACGGCTCCACCGCAGTCATATCCGAGTCCCAGCCCATCTCTATCCCAGTCCTATCCGAGTCCCAGCCCATCTCTATCCCAGTCATATCCGAGCTCTATGTATTTCATGTACCGTGCTATTCAAGTTCCATCCCAGCCATATAGTGAGACGTGCGGGTGATGATCCATCGGACCAGCGATGGCCCAGTCATGCTCTCACGACGCTGTTGATGCCGTTGTGTAGGCCGTCAGGATGACTCCGATGGCTTTGTCTGGCAGGCTGTGGAGGTGGTGGTGATGCAGCTTTTGTTGTTGGTTGTGGTGATTGTGAAGATGGTGCCAATGGTGCTGCTGACGTCAATGGTGCTGCTAGATATATTGTTTGTTTATTGGGTGGTTCACGACGCACTTTATGCACATTCACGGCTAATGGCGCCGCCCACGCTGTTTCGCCGGTGGGCCGCGGGATTGTGAAATGTCCTGGGCTTCACTAGTGTCGAATCCGGGACTTTTGGTTGTTGGATATATTACGAAGATGAGACTGCTAGTGTTGTGAGACATACTGACGCCGTGGTGCCGCTGATGTTGAACAAGTTGTGAAGGCGGGTGTGGTGATGCTGTCCGCAGGTTGTGAAGATGGTGCTGATGGTGCTGCTGGTGTTCGTCATCTGCTGGGCGCCTCTACAGGTCATCATCCTCTTCGGCACTCTCAACATCCACAGGGAGGTCAGTACAACCTACCACCCAGACTTACACAGATAATTCAGGCGTCCCAGGCAGGGAAGGTTATAATATTGACATGGTACTGTAGGGGGGGGGGGGTCCGGGCCACGTCGGGCTTGGCGGTGCCGGAGCGGGTTCTGGGCATTGGGCGGTTGGCGGCTGGGCGGTTGGCGGGCGACTGCGCCGCCGGGCCGGCGGGCGCTGCGCTGGTGGTTGCCGGCATAGTCGTCCCCCCTCACCCACAGCTTCTGCAACCGCTCCGCCATCCTTCCAACCCTTCTGCGACCCGTCGCCACCACTACACGAATTTGTTTTAGCGAGACCAGGCTTCTATCCACATCACATACGCCCGTGAGTGCGCCCGGCTGGTCATGCAGCGAGGAGGGGTTGTGGGCTTTGGGTGTGACGTGACACTGTCGGATGGTTATGATTCGGGTACACGACATGGGTACTGCCACCGCCGCCGGTACTCGTCCATTTACAGGACCCACCCGTGTATCCCAACGCACCCCCACGCACAGCATCGACGTTCTCGGGGCAGCCAGATGCAAGCATGGCCCGGGTAACATCCAGTACAATTTTGGCAGTGATGTTTCTGACCGCTGAATACTTGCGTTGAATTCGAACCAACTCCACTGGTCCTTAACACACGCCCTGGAAGGGGGGGGGGGGCGAAATCCGCCCACCCCTCCGGTTTTTCGTAGATAACTCCACATTTTACCGGACGATATACACTATTGTTTGTGTACCTGCCAATAAATGACCGGCGCGTTGTTTGAAGTAAGAAAAATGAAAATCTACCGAAAATTTATTGAGTTAGGGGTCGCTAAAGTCAAAAAATTTTCAGCGCCAGATCACAAATATCGGCGCTGCTTCCCGTATATTAGCAAAAAGGAAGTGTTCTTGGCAAAGCTAGCGACTTGTTTGATGTACATTGTCATGCTACATTGTTCCAGAGTCATGTCAAGTCACCGAGGTCAAGTCAGGTCAAGTTCATAACGAGTTAACACACGCCCTAGAGGGGTATGGCGAAATCCGGCAATCCTTTCGATTTTTCGTACATAACTCCATATTGTATCCGGCCAATATGCACCAATTTGTTCGCGTACCTGCTCCGAAATCACCGGCGCATTGTTTAAAGCACGAAAAATGAAAATCGGCCGAGAAGTTTTCAAGTTAGGGGCCGTTAAAGTTAAAATAATTCGCAGCGCCAGACCACAAAAATCGGCGCTGATGCGCTTCCCGTATATTGGCAATAGGGAAGTGTTCTTGACAACACTAGCGACTTGTTTGATGCATATTGTTATGCTATATAATTTAAAAGTCATGTTAGGTCGCCGAGGTCAAGTCAGGTCAAGTTCATGATAGGCTAATGGAACCAAACTTGGTCAACTGGAATGTGTCATAAATGCAAATGACTGTCATGCGATTGATGTCACTTTACATGTTACTCCCTATACATCCCGAAATCTACTGTTTGTCATTGTGTGCCTAAGCGTTTCCATACTTTATTCATGTATTTCACTCCTTTCTTTGCGAAGCCGATTGTGCCGAGCCGCCCAACGGAGCAGTCGGGATGGGAGCCCGGTTCCGGTAACTGGAGCAGGTAATGACCTAATAAAGTGCTCCTATATAGGTGACCTGAGGTCAAATGGCGGATCTGACATCTGTATTGCATCATTAGTAATGTCCAAAACATCATTAATGCCAATTTTGGAGCATTTAAACACAACCACAGCGATCCATAACAATGACAAGCCAAGCCACGCAAAACCAGAAAATTTTGCTATTTTGACCTCATTTGACCTTGAAGATAATGACCTAAGGTCATGAAATTTCCACACAATAGAGTTCACTATCGTGCCCATCCACCCTGTGAATTTCGTTGCTCTAGCCTTCATAGAAGCTGAGATCTTAGGGGGGGGGGGGGCGGAATCCGCCCCCCCTCCAGTGCGCGTTATTTTCAGAGGCCCTCCAGGGCGCGTGTTAAAACTACCCTTTTAAGCATTCATGCCAAAGTCACTCGCTCCTTTCATTCCGCACGATCATTCGGTCCCTAAGAATACGACAAACGAGTTCGCCCACAATTTCCCCCTCCAGTGTTACGCAAGCACTTAGCGAGTCGTATTCCATTTCACTCTGGACTTGGTTAGTCCCGAACGCATATTAATTACCCGCTCCGAGACCTACTTGTAAACGGCTGACGCGACTCTCCTGATTGCGTAATTTGCATCTATTGTCGCTACTGCCCTTAAGGGCTTCTGTGCTGTCGTATGACTGAACTCAGGTATCAATGGCCAACTTACCTAACCTTATTCAATCGACGCCACGCCGGGCCTTACACGTTGAAGACGTGCGACCGGGTCTGACGTATCCCACGGGCGGGCACGGATCCATACCACGTTGGGTACGTCCCTGGTCGTCTTTATATCCTAGCCGGCCCTACCTCTTTGGCCCCGGGGCTTATGGCATGCCAAACCCGTCCATGTGTCCCTCGAATCTCTGCACCAACCGTGCCCACGTGCAGAGTTCGGGGGTGGACAAATTACCGGGCAGTGTTTTGCTTCTACCCTATGGTCCGGCGCCAAACTTCCGGCGAACGCAATGTGGTGGTCCCTGTATCGGCCCCTCCCACATGCATACCATGTTCGCCCCTCACCTGCACCCCTGGGTCGCAGAGGCCAGCGGGATTTTGCAGTCAAGAGATACCTGAGCCCAGTTAACAGTTGCCCCTTGAATGATGCCCAAGAGTAACAATCAGGAGAGTTTCGTCATTGCGCCCTTTCGTCATCCCCCCCCCCACACACTTTGAGGAAGGGAGGATCAATGGCTTATCACGGTCGACGCCCGAGGACACATCGCCCATAGGAGGGCAGCTGGCGGGCTGTCTTTCTCGCTATATCTGCGGGGGTCGTCAAATTCTTCTTGCGGCCATCCCCTATGTGTCAAATTCGTCCGGGGGAAAAGATCCACAGACAGACGGATGCTTGGACCGAAATCATAAGACAGAGACCGAGATGGTGACCATGACATGGACGGACAGCTAAACTGGGACCAAGTGTTGGCCCGAGAGTGAGATCAATACAATGATAGAAGCAGAAGGATATTTAGACTGAAATCAAGAGACAGAGACTGAGAGTGAAACTATGGCATATCATTGCAGGGGATTTTCAACAAATGCCCTCCGATCAAGGTATGCCCCTTCAGAAGTGCCATTATTTCCAACCAGCTGCATTTAGGTCCAGACCACCACCTGTGTTTTTCGTTGATAATGACATCAGTTGTGTGCTCACAAACTGTATCATATTTAATTTGCCTTGCCTATTATTCGGTATCGAATCAGGACGCGAGTTTGGCAATTCTTACCATAGGTCAAATTAGAGAGGCGAAGTCACATCCAGGTATTTATTTGGAGTCCAAGGGACTCCAACTCCCGTCACATTGAACACAATCCACATGGCTAATATAGGAAAGAAAAGAAAGACATTATACGTACACTTCAACATTGGGACAACTATTTCTATTTACACACACGCATAATTTTCGCCAACACACACACACGCCCCCCCTCTACGCGGAAGACGCCAGCGCCGGTGGGGTTGGTTAAGCTTGGACGGTGGTGGTGGTGGGTGGGCTACATGATGCCGAGCAGCACTCACATGGCGATGGTGAGTGGCGAGTGGCCTCGGCTGAGTACTTCCTCTCCTCCATCCGAAAACTCAGCCATCTGGCCACCGCTGGACGCCCCTGAGGCGTCGGTCCGGCGTCCACCGCCGCGCGTCTTCGAGTCCTCCCTGCCTCTCTCCCTCCCTCCTCCTGTCTGTCCTGTTCTGTTATCTTGAACTTGCTATTGCTCCGCCTCCTTTTTTCTGTGCCCACTCCCAGGGCTTCGGGGTGAGCTCGCGCTTTTGATTCGTGGAGTATTCTTTCCCCAGGCAACTCGCATCGTCAAGCCGCCTGGGGCCTTCATGGCGTTCTAGAACGTTCTGGATTGGGTGGTGACTGCTCGAGATCCGGGGCGTCGACCTCACGGGCCGATGACCCTCCTGCCGGAGGTGGTCCAGCTGGTGTTTGGACCCCTGTCTGCCAGCTGAAGGTGCCAAACCATTACTCGGGTTTGCCACGGATGTTGTTACCGGAGCCGCCTTCTGATCTTGGCGCCGGCGCCACTCGCGTTTGCTTTTACTTCTCGTACAAATAATTGAGTCGGAAGGTGGCCGGGATCTGGTTGGGCTTCTGGCGGCCTGTGCTGGCGGGAAAATATTAAAAATCTGGTGTCGAAAAAAAATGTAAGCCTCCTTACAGTACTCGTCTAGGCTCGGGCCACGCTGCTGCTCACCTTTCAGGTTCGTGCGGCAGGTGAAAGGCCAGCCTTACACGGCCTCGATGCTACCCGGCATAGACCTTACAGGGCCTCGACCTTACACGGTCTCGACCTTACATGGCCTTGACCACCTTGACTATACACCGCCTTGGCCTCCTCACACGGCCTCCACACTATTGACCGTTCAACCTGCCACCAGATGGCAGGACACAGGCATCTCCGGACACAGGCAGTGTCCCGTCTACATGAGCACCATCTCCGGACACGGGCAGTGTCCCGTCTACATGAGCACCATCTCCGGACACGGGCAGTGTCCCGTCTACATGAGCACCATCGCCGGACAACCTCCGTTCGGGGCAGTGTGCACAATATCCAACCACACGGTCCCCACGCATGATCGAAGGATCAAACGACGCAAACTTTCCCGATTAAGCCGACACCACCTACATTGTCGCGAGATTGGCGACGCGGAAACTTGGATCCGAAATGCCGATCAGCTCCTAAATTTAACATGGCTGCATATGTGTTGCGCTTCTGCTACGAACAACGGCAGTCTGCCACTCGGTGTGTGGGCATCTGGGCACTCAAGGTAGTGTAGCTTCAGAATAATGCTCGGCTGATGGACATCTGGGCACTCAAGGCAGCGTAGTTTCACAATAATGCTCGCTATGGAACGCACCAGGCTCACAAAATGTTGGTGGTGGGATCTGGGCATAAGGCAGTGTAGTTTCACAATAATGCTCGGCTGATGGACATCTGGGTACTCAAGGCAGTGTAGTTTCACAATAATGCTCGGCTGATGGACATCTGGGCACTCAAGGTAGTGTAGCTTCACAATAATGCTCGGCTGATGGACATCTGGGCACTCAAGGCAGTGTAGTTTCACAATAATGCTCGGCTGATGGACATCTGGGCACTCAAGGCAGTGTAGTTTCATAATAATGCTCGGCTGGTGGGCATCTGGGCATTCAAGGCAGTGCAGCTTGGGCACTCAAGGTAGTGTAGCTTCGCAAGCAACGCCTGGCTGTGCTTCGGCGAAGGGGACGCAGGAGGGGTGGGGGCGGATTGCTTATCTTGCGAACGCGTGCACTTAGCCACGTAGTTATTGCCGGGAAGGTGTGGATTTTGAAGATGAAATTATCGCAGTTGTGTTAGCTGCTATGATGTGTATATTGTGTTAGCTGTTCTGTTGTGCGTTTTGTATTAGCTGCTCCACTGTCAATATTATGCTAGCTATAATGATGTGTTTATTTTGTTCGCTGTTCTGCTATGTGTCTTGCACTTCGCTGTCTGCCAGTCAAGAAATGCCAGCTCGCTGATCGCCAGAGGCATATCCAAGATTATAAGATTGGTGATGTGTGCAAGATCGCAACAATAAAAATTGTCTGACTAGACAAAATCCCGCCCGAATCACAAAATTCCTCGGAATTTGCTCACTTTGTTTTTATCGTTCGGGGCACTTTCAACTTTGTATATGCTTTAGTCTGAAGGAAGTTTTTCTTCGTCAAATAGCAGCTCGCTGGGCTCTTGGACGCGTCTCTCCTGGTACCTTGTAATGCGTGCGTCACGAGAAATGGCGCGCAATTCGCTCCAATAGGAAAAACCGGCAGTCGAGTGTGGCCATCCGAAGGCCTTGAGCCAGTTCAAGTGCAGCGGCTGTGTTCGTCATTATCTTACATTTTGTTTTTTAGAGCCCTATCTGCATAAGTACATTTATAACAACTATATTGGTATTTGAAGCTGATAATCATTCAACAAAACTCCTCGCAAGTAGCTTTCGCACACTGCGCACGTGGAACTTTTGCTGACGCAAACGTCCGACCCACCGAATGCGTTTGTTCGTTTGTTGAGCAGAAGTTTCGGCCAGTCAATTGTCACGTACACGGACCCGATTCTGCGCATTAAAAAAAAATTTGATCCGAATCGTTGCTGGGTGGCTTTAGGAACCAGGGTTCTATTGTTAAGCAGAGCTTGTTGCGTGAACCCTGGTCCCGCCACCCGATCCACGAACTCCAGCTCAACGGCAGAATTTTGATCGAAAGTTTAACGTGCCGTCAATGCACCGACACGGCCGCCCGGTAGCTCGTCCCCGACCTTATCGGGCCAGCTGCCAACTGACACTCCCGGCCGGGGGCTAAATGCGAGCGCGCGAAGCGACTCGAACCCTGCGTTGCCAGTACAGGGGAGACCAGTGCAGGCCAGCGCCCGAACCAACTGAGCTCCCGGGGCGGCATTTTGTACAGATGCAGTGATTTTGGAAATGTTGCTGTCTGTGTATACCAGATGGACGCCCAATAAACATACGTAAGTTGCAACAAAACCCACAATTTCGAGAATTGGCTAGCATTCTGCCTTCGCTACCGCTGCACACATATGTCCATGTTATAGCCGTGATACCGAACGTCTTCTCATGTGTCTTCCAGTTGCCTGGCTGGTTCTCATCCGTGGAGTTCTTTGCCTACTTCCTGGCGTACTCAAACAGCCTATGGAACCCCATCCTCTACGGCGGCTACAACAACGCCTTCCGCAAGGGCTTCTCACGGCTCTTCCGCTGCAGAAAGCCAACCGTGCGGCTTAATGGTGAGCCAGAGAACTGATAAGTGGAGTAGACCCAGAAATCAGACAACACCTCATCACTCGTTTTTCCATTTAAGTCAGGAGCACACTGTCACACTCAGTGATAAGCGAGGAAGCGAACTTCCCCACTCAGTGGTAAGTTAGGGAACGAACATCCCCACTCAGTCGTAAGCGAAGGAGCGAACTTCCCCACTCAGCAGCAAAAATCAAGGGAATGAACATCCCCACTCAGTAGTAATTAAGGGAACGAACTTCAACATTCAGTAATAATCAAGGGAACGAACTTCACTACTCAGTAGTAATCAAGGGAACGAACTTCACCACTTGATAGTAATCAAGGGAACGAACTTCCCCACTCAGTAGTAATAAAAGGGAACGAACATCCCCACTCAGTCGTAAGCGAGGGAGCGAACTTCCCACTCAGTAGTAATAATCAAGGAACGAACATCCACATTCAGTAGTAATTAAGGGAACGAACTTCACCACTCAGTGATAAGCAAGGGAACGAACTTCCCACTCAGTGGTAAGCAAGGGAACGAACTTCCCCACTCAGTGGTAAGCAAGGAGCGAACTTCCCCACTCAGTGGTAAGCGAGGGAGCGAACTTCCCCACTCAGTGGTAAGCGAGGGAGCGAACTTCCCCACTCAGTGGTAAGCAAGGAAGCGAACTTCCCCACTCAGTGGTAAGCGAGGGAACGAACTTCCCCACTCAGTGGTAAGCGAGGGAACGAACTTCCCCACTCAGTGGTAAGCGAGGGAGCGAACTTCCCCACTCAGTGGTAAGCGAGGAAGCGAACTTCCCTACTCAGTTGTAAGTTAGGGAGCGAACTTCCCCACTCAGTGGTAAGCAAAGGAGCGAACTTCTCCACTCAGTAGTAATCAAGGGAACGAACTTCCCCACTCAGTGATAAGCGAGGGAACGAACTTCCCCACTCAGTGGTAAGCGAGGGAACGAACTTCCCCACTCAGTGGTAAGCCAGGGAAAATACCGTTAGAGAGCTTACTGACTTGTGGATTGGAGGGAAGTATCGGGTAGGTTGTCCACGTTGTACTTAAATACTCTGGAAGTGTTCTGCCTCTGTCCCGCAGCATGAAATCCAAATAACTCTGCACGAGAGGCTTCAATATTACACGTCCTATATGCACTGCCCTGTCCTGTCATATAGGTCCTGTCATGTCTCCTGCCCATTGCGCCCTGTAAATCAGTGCTAAGTGGGTACATGCATTAATCATTTAATACAACGAAGAATGGCTCTTAAGTGCTCCTGGGTTTTAGACATTGCGTGAGTGACAAGGAGTGAAGGCCATCACTCTTGACGATGGCCCCTGGCCGAAACGTTGAGTAATATAGCATAATCCCTAACGTTACTTTTGATGTAAACTCAGCACCTCCTGGTATATTGAGGGTCGTACATTTCGTCCCACGCCATGCATTAATCTGCGATGTGTCGGGCCGGAGTTATTTGGCTAGGCAATTGCCACGCAGTGAATTAGCTGCACCTTCCAATAACAGAAACCGAGGAAACACAATTTTCACCGGAACTCAGTGGAATCGTTTGCGTTTGAGCTTACCGAGGAATTGAGATGCTCATGCTGAGGGAATCCTGCGTGCTTTGTTGACGGGGACAGGCCCATGCAAGCTTGGGATAACCCTCCGTCGGTCTAATGTTGTATGCTCGGTATGACTTCTCCGTGGGACTCATTTGTGGGTATCATTTGGACAGGACTCAATTGAGGTAGCCTCTCCGTGGGACTCGTGTGGGATGTTGGTGGGACTTCTATGTCAATACTGCAGGCTTACGGTGACATTTCTGTGGGAATGCTGTGAGATGTCTGTAGTGTTTTGTTTGTCAGTCTTCTGTGAGACTGTCGCCTGGCGTTGTGCGCTTCAGTGGGTTTCTGGGGTGTGTTGGATTGCACACCGGTGCTTATAGCGATGGCGCCATTAGCAAATGACTCGCCGTGAAACTCTGCGGGGTCGGAGGTGTAAGTGTTCTGTTGATTTGGCTTCCGTAGGTGTGCGGCTTGCCAAAACCGATTGCAACACACCCGTCCTGATTTACGCCTGCCTCGTCGCTGTCTTCTCACAGTGGATTTATCACTTGCTCACCAGAATCCTTCACGGCTGAGGCTTGCCCGAGCACAAACCACCTGATGATTTTGTTTCGTGTTTGACTGCCAAAGCGCGCGCGCGCGCGCGCGTTTGTGTGTGTGTGTGTGTGTGTGTGTGTGTGTGTACGTGTGCGTGTACGTGTGCGTGAGAGAAAGAGAGAGAGAGAGAGAGAGAGAGAGAGAGAGAGAGAGAGAGAGAGAGAGAGAGAGAGAGAGAGAGAGAGAGAGAGAGAGAGAGGGCGAGAGCGCGGGAGGGCAAGAGAGAGAGAGAGAGAGGGGAGGGAGATAGATCAGTGGCGTATTTAGTCACAATGAATCATACATTCGCGTCGGTTCGGTAGCAATAATTTACTTGGTTGTCTAAAGTCGACGCCTGAGTTCCGGCCTAATGATCGCATTTACGTCCGCGTTCCGAGTCCCCCCGCCCCGGGGGCGGATGTCTGGAGACGCCTCTGCCCGCACGTGTCGGCAGGGTTCGTGTTGCAGCCGTGCGGACGGACCAGCGCCGCTCGTGCCACCATGACGTCGACCGTCTCCCGGCCGGTGGCCACCTCCAAAACATACATCTGAGGCACGTCCCGCTCAGGTAGGTGCTGCGGCCCACTGGTGGGTGCTGCGGCCCACTGGTGGGGGTATTGCGGCCCACTGGTGGGGGTATTGCGGCCCACTGGTGGGGGTATTGTGGCCCACTGGTGGGTCCACTGGTGTGTTGGCCCACTGGTGGGTGCTGCGGCCCACTGGTGGGTTTGGCCCCCACTGGTGGGTGCTGCGGCCCACTGGTGGGGGTATTGTGGCCCACTGGTGGGTGCTGCGGCCCACTGGTGGGTGCTGCGGCCCACTGGTGGGTGCTGCGGCCCACTGGTGGGTGCTGCGGCCCACTGGTGGGTGTTGCGGCCCACTGGTGGGTCCTGCGGCCCACTGGTGGGTGCTGCGGCCCACTGGTGGGTGCTGGTCGTGCCACTATGTCACGGGCGTGGGGGGGCCCCGGTGGGCATGGTGGGTGCTGCGGCCCACTGGTAGGTGCGCCCACTGGTGGGTGGACCACCGGTGGGAGGGGCCAGGGTGGGACGATAACTTCTTGCTCGAAATGCGCAATCCCTTAATGGAAATAAAGGCGTCTGTTCGTTTGTAATGTGCACTTGACAGAGGAAATTGTGGCTTTGGTGCGCAGCTTTTTCATTACTGCGACTGCTTAGTCTGCATATGGTGAAGTGTTCCAAAATAATGGTTTCCATCAGGAGTTGGTACAGTGTGGGGGAAGCACTACAGGAATGTGTCCTCCTCACCGATGGAAAAGGTGGCGTTCCTCTGACCGGGAAAGGCGCCAGTGGTGCTTCTCCAGCTACATTGTATACCCATGAACCGTCCTGGATCCGATCCAAGCTCAGTTGAGGACATTAGACTCTTTCGAAGTGATTGTTCGAAGTGTATATTTACACTATGACCCACCCGAACGTCACGGCAAAAAGTGCACACATGACAGGGTCGACTTGAACGAGTTGTGGCTATTTGTTTTGAGAAGGAAGCTCGCGGGCTCGGTGTTCTGGTAATGCGAGACGTTCCGCAGGATGTCGCGAGTCCGTGTGATCGGCATCGCGCATATGACGTCACAAGTTGAGCGCGACAATCCCTGTGATAGGTTGGCATCGGGTACACGACGTCACATGTTGAGCGCGACAATCCCTGTGATAGGTTGGCATCGGGTACACGACGTCACAAGTTGAGCGCGACAATCCGTGTAATAGACTGGCATCGAGTGTACGACGTTTGTTTGTTTGTATCTTTATTTATTTAGCACATCATAGCACACATATAAGATGAGCAATTTTGTGAGTCACAAGTCGAGCGCAACAATACGTGTGATAGACTGGCATCTCGTATATGACGTCACAAGTTGAGCGCGACAATTGAAGTCCAACAACCGTCGGCCGAACGTTGCCGCGAGTCAAGCTAATGGAAATATCGCTGTGCCATTGATCTGTGTATATAACTAGACGGCCGACTCGCCGACCGCCTCTCCCTCCGCGTCCTATTCCGGCCGGTCCCGGCTGGAACAGCGCTATATGGGCAAAAAATCGAACGCGCCGCCCGCTCTCATGCATTTTGACCCTAGAATGAAATGTTGTAAAAGGAAAAGTTGGGGATATATTTTGGTAAAAAGTAGTGCAAAATGATGGTGGGTTCACGAGAGCAGATATGAACGGTGAAATAACTGGTAAAATATTGTATTTCCGCTTTTGAGGTCTAATTGCTCTAGCATCGTTTTGCTAACCTTGTGCAGTATTCGGCATGTGTACGCCATGGAATTAAGATCCCGGATACCTGATAAACACTCGCGAACTGACGCTGGGGATGTTTGTAGTTACCTAATCTACTAATCAGGGGCAGATCCAGAAATTGTGATGGGGAGGGACATTCGACTGGGGAAGGGGTAGTTTCTCATGAGGTGCACCCTGCGAAAATACCTGAAGGTGCGCCTTCGGCCGAAAATCCATTTAGCGGGAATGGGGCGTGCACTTGAGCACACAGGAGGGGGATTCTGGCTGAAAAAAACATGAGGGGAAGCACTCGAGCCATCCCGGAGGGGCGTGGGTTCCAAACTTCATGGGGACATGTCCATGAATCCGCCGACCATCCTGCAGGACACGGGTTAACGCTCAGGCAGAATAATTTTGAGAAATCAACATCGGGGCGCTCAGGTCTTCCTCTTTAACTGTAGATCTTTCTATCAGCCCGGAACCTCTTCCAAGGGCGCAGCCAGGAGGACAGGCGCAGATCCAGGATTTTTCATTATATATATCAAACAAAGGTTTTCTTTTTGCTTCATATATGACTATATCATTTCAAGATGAGGTCATTTTTACCACCTACAACGCACCCAGCATCACCGCTTTACATCCACAACACACTGCGCAGCGCCTACCAGCGCCGCCGTTTTGCCCATATGCGGCGGCGCCGTCGGGACCGTTTTGAAAAGTCGAGTTGTCTGTCTAATGGTGTATGGAGGTCAATGCGCTATGCGTTTGTGCACGCGTGCTTGTGGTTGCGGTATTTCCACGTGTGGAAGCAACACAATGGAACGTTTAGTTTCATTGTCGCTTAGCAGCTGCATCAACCTGGCACGCAGTCCTCTCGGTCGTGAAAGCCGTAACCAAGCGGATTCAAGCCGGGACCTTTCCGTCCCCAGTTCCTATCGCTGTACCGTCGACCACCTTCGCCTCTCCGTTTCAGACAAGCCGGGAGCTGCCGCCTTGCGGTGGTTGAAGCGCCTCGAAGCCCGCCGGCCGCAGCGCAATCTGCCGCCAAGGTCACCGAGGTCAACGGCCGGGAAGTGATGCCCCGAGGCGGTGACGTGGCAGGTCACGTGACACAGTCGTAGCTCCCTCCACCCAGTCGGGGAGAATTCGGTGCGGTCGGCGGCCGGCTGGTTTGGAGCAACGCGGCAAGGACACGTGTGGCTATCGCCGGATACGGGAATCGCGTGCTTTCAGCGGTGAACTCCGTTATTATATGTCATGGGCGTAGACATCTATGGGAACGGCGGCGCAAAAACGAACGGCACTAACACACATCCAGGACAGAGTTATATGTGCGTGTGCATGGGACTAGTCCACTGATCCAGTCCACGTTTGCAAGGACACCAGTCCACTGATGATACTTTTCCACTCTAAGGTTTTTTCTCTACCAAGTGCTACTTTTTGTCGGGGATTTCAATAGTGATTGCCAAGACGTGGAGTGTTTAACTCAGTTCTGCGAACGCACAAAGGATGTTTATTATAAAGAAGATGGAGATATGTCCCATATAACTCCAGAGGTGACTCCAGAACAACCGTAGTCGTCCTGTCTCAGCTCTGAGACTATCTCCTTATCAGGCAGGTTGTAACGTCCTTGACCAGTGACGAATCAATGGGGGGGGGGAGTCAGCAGGGTCTGGCCCCTCCCCCGGGATGGCTTGGTTCAGAGCCAAATTGACCTTTATTCACGATTTACCGAGGGTCCAGACACCCTCTATCCGGTAAATCTTCTTTCAACATGGGGCTGATCTTCCGAGCCATCCAAATCCCATTATGGTTATTACAGATGTTCCCTTTCTCGACGTGTCCACAGTTTTTACGGCTGGTCGCAGCCCAAGATCGGCGACAAGTGGGACTGAAATCACAGCCGGATTGGAATGCGGATACCTAGACTACTGTCCCACATGGCCTTCTTTGAACAAACATTGCTGGTATGCCTCGGGAAATATTCAGATGATGGCAATTGAAATGAAATTTATAGACGCGGTCTAATTTTAGTGTCAAATTACAACGTGGATCATTGGAACAAGTTGCTCGACTATCAAGTCATAACGCTGCAGCAAATTAATATGGGCATCAAAAAGGTGACGTAACTTGTCGCCCGCACTTCGAACAGGGCTGTGGCTTTATCAAATGGATCGGTGGTGCTGGTGCCCGAGGAGCTAAACCGAACCCAAACTGAACTCTAGCGCTCTCTTCTTGTTCTCGTTTTACGAGGGCTATAAAGGCCATGGAGAGGATAAGACAAATAACCTCCAATTACCCAAATATCCTATTCACAACCTCCGATCTGGATGTGTGTGAAGGTGCACGGGCAGAGAATAAGGAGCATTGGTCATGTGTGAGAGCAAAGTAACAGAAACGCCTGTGAATACCCTTGAAGTGTTACGCTACTAAGTATAGATGTATCCCAGAAGTTTAACAATTACGAACCTTCAGTGGACCAGGTATCATGACCATTATAGAGGATAACCTGATCAAAATAGCTAAGTGAAACAAATATGATATTCTCCAAACAATGAATATTCGACAATTGAAGGGACTCCTGTGACGTGTCAATGAGGGAAGGGGCTGGGGGGGGGGGGTTGAACAACAGCCATGGCCGTGTCTCCCTCAGATAGCCACGCATTCCCCATCATCTCAGCATTACTGGAGGGGGGGGGCAGAAATCTGATATGTTCAAAACTCGGTTGGCAATGAGCACTCTCCCTCTCCGAGCCGAAATTGTTTGACCAAACCCTGTCGACTACTATTTTAGTCGCGTTATATTTTTTTGTTAACGAAAAGCTTTGGTGTAGGCGGAAGCAACCGCACAAATTGATTCCTTGCATAAATAACCGATCGAACGTACGTATTGCAACATAAAGCTGTTGAGTGGATATGTCCGAGCCGTTTGAATGAAGTAATGCTCAACTAAATATAGACAAGTCGAATCGTTCTGGCGAACGATGACACTAACACGAAGCAGATTCTGGACAATATGCAAGCATTACTGAACTCACGGCTACATCGTGACGACAAGAATGAATGGCGTTCAGGTGCGTCGTATGTGTGTACCAGACGAACGCTATGCAGCCACTGATCATTAGATCAGTGGATCACTGCAATTAGAGGTCATAAATTCAAAATTAAAGTTAACCACAGCAGAACAAGGTTAAGGCAGACTTTCTTCACCAACAGGGTAGTGGAACACTGGAACCAGCTGCCAGAAAACATTGTCAGTAGCAGCACATTGAACATCTTTAAAAACAGCATAGACAATCATTATAAGAATAGAGGGCTTGCTTTTCAGTATTACAGGGAGGGCTGATTGACAGATTTGGTGGGCAACTGGTTCAGTGTACAGAGTGCAACCAAGAAGGACCCTTGTGGCTCATAGTTGCACTAATATTTTATGTCTTTATGTCTTTATGTCTTTATGATCATGAGTTAGAATACCAGAGTTGCCATGCATACCAGGCGTGGCCATATGTGCCCATCGTGCGTACGGATCGGTTCACGGTAACAAAAATCCTCAATTCAATGCGTATGCTGCGGTCCAGCTAATGAAAAGTTTCCACTTAAGCAGAAGCTTTCCAGAACAGAAGTACTGTATTTCCGCATCAGTATTCTCTAACTGAACGAGGTATGTGGGATAAGACAATTTGTTGCCCTTTGGCAACAGACCAATAATAAATGCTCGGGATTCGTGCAATGGCTTGTGAGAATCCATAGGCACCGCGCCAACAAATACCCCATGGCCATCACACGTTGTTGGCTGTTGCACATACTCATAATTGTTCACCTCATGGCTTTTCTGGTGGAACGTCGATGCGGAAAACGTGCCGTTGCGAATGTTAAGTTTTGACATATATTGACCGTAAAATAGAGCCCGTGTCGTGTTGTGGGCACTTGGCCACCAACAGTTGTCAGCCGTTCCACAGAAGCTCTCGCTATCCGGAGGTGACCTGTTGAGGGCCTCAGGCACACATGCGTGCCGCTGAAGGTCAGCTGGTGCTGAAGGCTGGGGCAAACTGCGCCGCCGCTGGTGCTGGTGTACCGGCCCACCTCGTCATTTGTGTTTCAATGCTGGCGATGGGAGATTAAAAGCTTTGTGCTGTTTTGTTAGGCTTTCGGTGGGGGAGTGCTCTTAAGATAAAGGTTTCTGCACGAATCAGTACTATGTTTAAGTTGTCTAGCTTTCCCAGAGCGGTTCCATATTCACCTTATGTTCAGATCAGCGACTGCTGGGAGTACTTAACACTGAGAGTCGCATAGGGCGGCGGTGTGCTTAACACTGGGAGTCGTGTTGGACAGCAGCGGACTTTAGCACTGAGAGTCGTGTTATTTGGCAGTGTGCTTAGCACTGAGAGCCGTCTCAACACTGGCGCCAGTGTTTGTCGGCTCGACTACATGGCTCTGCCGTTTGTTTGCCGCGTGTGTTGGGAAGAGCGGATCCGACATGAAGTGGACCTGGCACGCCTGTCACCAATGTTACGGCAGGGGAGCAGTTTATGTACGTGATGTCTGTTTTTTGTGGAGTTTGGCCGAGCAAACGCTACCCTGGCAAACGCTAAAAACTAACTTTAGCCGAGCAAACGCTAAAAATTAACTGCCATTCAGTTTTGTTTTGTTCTTAGCCTGCGAATGATCAGGCTGTTTCAAGGAAACGTAATTCGATTTTCCGACACGTCAAAATCTCGTCGCGAGGTCCACACATTGCATTTTCAAATATAAACGCCGAGTGCCAACCAGATTGCAAAGTATCCGCTTAAGAATGTGCGACGATGTCGTACAGCAGGGACGGACCCATGGAGGAGGGCGGGAGGCAGGGAGGGGGTGGGGTGGGCTGGGCACTCCCCTAAGCACCCGAACGGATGGAGATGAATGGAGATGAGGCGCCGTCTGGGAAGGTCCAGTGCATCCACCCACCCACCTGCTCAACGAAATGCTTAAGCCGCTCCTGCGAGCATAAATTCGCCACTGTGGCCGGGTGCGCCTTGTATACTCGGAGACGGTTATCATATTTTGTGCTTTATTTGGTCCTCCCCCACCCCTGCTCAGGAAATTTGGTAGCTGAAGGCGCCCTTCAGAGTGGAAAGGCGCCCCTTAAATTCTCCCCTTAAAAAAATGCTTAATCGGCCCGTGCCGAACGCCACCAACAGTGTCGAACACATTGCAGACATTTTTGGCAGGTGCTATTCGGTCTGAGGAAGGAGTGATCATCTTTGCCATGGCGGTCCAAATGCAGCTCGATTATTCTACCGGGTCCAGCAGACGTGCAGTCAATTTAACCCCAAACATTTTACCCCATTCACCCCATTTACCCCATTCACACCAATGCTCAATTGTGGCCGAATGGTTGCGTGGGAAATATTCAGAGCACATCCTCCATTCCCGCCTCTCGGCTAACAACCAAACAAACACATATTCCCTCGAGCATCGCAGCAACAGCTTCCAATAACCTGATCGCCTCATCTCGTTGAGGAAAAACTCGCTTCATTGTTAGGTGAACTCGCCATCCCCCCCCCCCAGCCATGTGCACAGTCGTTCTCAAAGAGCGCCATATACCCACCAGAGGTCACGTGCTCCAACCGAGCAGTTCAGCGGGCCAGCTGGTGTGCTAGCTGGGCTCTGATCAGGCACACAGTTCAGTTGGCTTGGGATCAATTCCGACCAGTTTCACTTGGGTTCGGCACGGCTTCACTTGTTTATTAAACTAAATTTTAGTCTAAGAAACGATGCTGGGGGAAAAATACATACATCAGTGCTACTAGATGTATTAGATACATATGATTACATAGAGGTGATGCATGTGCCTATTTATGGTTTTATCTTTAATTTAGTTGCATTGATTTACATTATAGTATGTAACAGGCGGCATTCCAAACACGTTTCATACGTTGGCTTCGTGCATTAAACATGGAAGAAAATTGGCAACCCAGGCGGTTTCTACTCAGTTGGGCAAACAAGCTGCAGCAAGGCTTCTCTTGTGTTTGTGTTCAGATCTCGGGAAAATAATGGGTGAGGCTGAAAGAGAACAAATATGTTCGAGGTATATATATATATATATATTTGTGGCATATATTGAACCTATTTTCACTGCATTATCTGTTAAATATCACACTGGTTGCACGCACTGGTAGCCAATCTGCACATGGCCTATCCTCGGTAACTGAGCCTGATGTCTGCATTACACCCTCACACCACCTACATCAGTCCGGGAAGTCATCAGGCGCCTACATCAGTCACCTACCAGTCTGGACAGTCATCAGTCCCCTACATCAGTCTGGAAGTAATTAGTCCACAACAACAGTCTGGGCAATCATTAAAGTCTTCTGGGCAATCATTAGTCCCCCATTCAGTCTGCACAGTCATTGGTCGTCTACATCAGTCTGGAAGTAATTAGTCCCCCACAACAGTCTGGGCAATCATTAGTCCCACACATCAGTCCGGACAGTCATTGGTCGTCTACCTCAGTCTGGAAGTCACTAGTCTACTACAACAGTCTGGGCAATCATTAGTCCCCCACAGCAGTCTGAAGTCTCTCATCATGTCGTCCAGAGCTCCGGGGGTCCGGTCATCGGTCTCATCATGTCATCCAGGGCCCCGATGTGAAGTTTTCATCGCTTCGCCAGTTTTCTGAGAAGAGCCAGGAACACAGCGTCCTCCCTGGAAGCGGGTGGGAAGCCGCATCTTGCCGCAATTACCGACTCTTGCGACTCAAGATGAGTGCACACAATGTGTATCAGAGCTCTTGATATGGCTTCTCAAATGACTTCCGTGTCACGAATTCCTCGAGAAGTGTCAAGGTTTCGATACCGAACGACGTCGGCCCCCCGCAATAATTCGAAAGGTTTCAGCACCAGACGATGCTAACTCCCCCAATAAGTCGAAAGGTTTCGGTACCAGACGACGCTAACTCCCGCAACGATAGGCCTCCAACACTGGCACTAACTGATGACGGAGGGCGGGTGTTTATTTTTATCACACTCATATCTCATGCATTTATCGACATCTTCGCATGAAGATTGACATGCACAATGCTCGTGGTATTGCAATGGTAATACCACTTACTAAGTATGCGTGTTATTCATTGGGGTGAAGGCAGCGTAAAGTGAAGGGCATAATGTTTGTGGCGCAACCATGATTTTCCTGGAGGAAGGGGGGGGGGGGGAAATAAATGCGATAGAATAGATTAAACTTCCAATTGAAATTTAGAGTTTGCGTGGCATAAATCTGAAATGTCTCGTTTGATCTAGTGCATTTTTGAATGCTAATTGGGGAGGGGCGACCCCCTGGCTGCACCTCCGGTTGAGGTCAATATAGTTCGACGAAGTGGACCATATACGTATCTCAGTTGCTTTTCAGCACACTCACACGAAATGTTGCACGCGATATGCTGGCAACATCACGACATCACGATATCACAACATCACAACATCGCGATATGCTTGTCACAAAGTACGCAAGTAATGTATGTACTTGACCAGCTGGTCGGTTGGTTGGTTATTTGGGCGTACGGGCGCATCGACTGCGTTGGTTGATTGATTATTTGGGCTTAAGGGCGCATCGACTACTGAGGTCATTTTGCGCCCAGACTGCGTTGGTCATACGCATACGTTGGTCATACGTCATACGTTGGTCATACGTCATACGTTGGTCATATGTCACACGTTGGTCATACGTCATACAGCGCCCATACGCGACCAGCTGTATCAAAGTAAGGTAGTCATTGGTCAGCGACATTAACTATGCCCGTATATCAGCTGGTTTTCAACACAATTACACGACACTTCCCATGCAGGGTCGACCATTTACGTCCTGGCTCGTAATTGAATGGTCATGGCGTTATACTATTATGCTACTAATAACATGCTACTCTAACACCTGACCGTGCGCACCAAACGGCTGGCCCTCTGCAGCAGTGGCCAGTCCTTATACATACCAAATGGCGTCGCCACCTTCAGTTCCGGCTGGATCCAACCCCAGGGACGCAGGAACGATTTTCAAGCCGGGGAGTTAGACCATGAGTCACTTCTGACCCCTACCCCCTATCCTCCTTCCACCTTTTCCACGCAAAAACTCGACTTTCAGCAACTTCTGTCCTGCACCGAAACGTTCTTTATTATTTTTACGGTCAAGCTGCTAAGTTCAACTACCCGAAAGCTGAGTAGCTGTTCTTACCATGTCCATGCACTCGTGTCTAACCCAGACCCAGGCAGCCCACCACAATCTTCCTATGCTCATGCTTAACCCAGACACAAGTAGTCCACCACAATCACAAAAAAATTACACTTAACCCAACAAGAGCCACCACAATCTCCTATGCATCAACCAACACAAGAGTCCACACAATCTCCGTCTTGGAGACAAAGCAGCCTTTCTCCGCCGTCATAAGATGTTCAGTAATCGGGCGAGCCCCACGCTTTCTTTCTACAGACTTTCTTCACCAACAGGGCAGTAGAACACTGGAACCAGATGCCAGAAAACATTGTCAGTAGCAGCACATTGAACATCTTTAAAAACAGCATAGACAATCATTATAAGAATAGAGGGCTTGCTTTTCAGTATTACAGGGAGGGCTGATTGACAGATTTGGTGGGCGACTGGTTCAGTGTACAGCAGTGCAACCAAGAAGGGCCCTTGTGGCTCATAGTTGCACTAATCTTTTATGTCTTTATGTCTTTTAGACCTTCACGGGCTGGCGTTTCTGCAGTACCAATGGATATTGCCATTGCTGGTTATTGCTATAGAGAAAGCATTGTATTCAGCAGCTGGCAACCAAAGCCGCAATTAAGGCCATCGTTCCAACATTACCAAGGAGAAAGATAAAAACCATGTCTGGTATTTTGTGATGCACAATGCTATGCAACAAATGTACACACCCATCAACTGTAGCGCACTGTTAAGAACAGGACAGAGACAGACAGGCATGACATTTCCTGGGGGAACTCGCCTTTCGGCTGAAACATCTGCTGGGCGAGGGGGTGCACTGAAGCGTCCCTGCACGTGCGCCACGCCCCCATAAGAGAACCACGCCCCCAGTGTGTGTGGTGAGCTGGACTAACCCGATACCGTGTTGGCAATGTCTGCTGGCGGCCCCAGCCCCCAGTGTACCTCTGTGTACGCCCACAGCCCCAGTGTAGCTCTGTGTCCGCCCCAGCCCCCAGTGTACCTCTGTGTCCGCCCCAGCCCCCAGTGTACCTCTGTGTCCGCCCCAGCCCCCAGTGTACCTCTGTGTCCGCCCCAGCCCCCAGTGTACCTCTGTGTCCGCCCCCAGCCTCCAGTGCACCTCTGTGTCCGCCCCCAGCCACCAGTGTACCTCCGTGTCCGCCCCAGCCCCCAGTGTACCTCTGTGTCCGCCCCCAGCCCCCAGTGTACCTCTGTGTCCGCCCCAGCCCCCAGTGTACCTCTGTGTTCGCCCCCAGCCCCCAGTGTACCTCTGCATCCGGACCCAGTCAACTGGGCACAGTACCGCGCCCCACAATCACATGCGCTGGGGGAAGTTGGATCAGTCACGTGCTAGAGGCCTCGAAGGCCGAGTCGACAACCGAGAGTAGTGCGACTCCGTGCGCCCTTCAATGGCCAGATCCGTATCAGGACCGCGCCCACTGTGTACCACCAGCTCCGTATCCGGACCACGCCCACCGTGTACCACCAGCTCCGTATCCGGACCACGCCCACTGTGTACCACCAGCTCCGTATCCGGACCACGCCCACTGTGTACCTCCTGCAGTGGCCACCTCAGAATCCGGACCACGCCCACTGTATACCACGCGCAGTGGCCAGCTCCATATCCGGACCACGCCCACTGTATACCACCTGCTGCGATGTAAAGTAAATATATGCCCACCGATACAGCGGGGTTGCAGTGAAGTGGCCAGCTGTTTATCCAGGGTCACGATCATTGTACACGACCACCTGCGGCATAAAGGTGATATATCACCACCGATAAAGCGCGGTCAATGATCCATCGACTTCGATAGGTCACATACTTTGGTCTCGTCCCAGTGTCATGACACCCACTTATGCTGCTGGTGATGACTATCATGATGATGTTGACGACCTTGCTGGCGATGGCGATTGTGATGATGGTTGTCATGATTACGATGATAATGCTGATGTTGATTGTGCGAATATATGCGGTGGGCTGATGTTACTGCCTGGGTGCCGCACGGATCTAACCTGCGATTCCCCAGACTAGTTGTAAGCGGTCAAGTTGTTGTTATGTGTTTGTGCAGTACGGGCTAGGGAGCTCTGTAGCATCTGTAGCACCTGTGGCATCGCACACAAGTTCACAAGTCCGCTCTCCTGTTCCTGGTAACACCGCAATACGCACAACACTGCGTTGTATAACACCTGTAACTCCGCCCGAACATCTGTAGCTCCGCCCAAACATCCGTAGCTCAGCCAGAACACCCGTAGCTCCGCCCGAATACCTGTAGCGCCGCCCGAACATCTGCAGCTCCGCCCGAACAACTGTAGCTCCGCCCGAACATCTGTAGCTCCGCCCGAACACCTGTAGCTCCGCCCGAACATCTGTAGCTCCGCCCGAACATCTGTAGCACACTGTAGCTCCGCCCGAACACCTGCCTCCGCCCGAACATCTGTAGCTCCGCCCGAACATCTGTAGCTCCGCCCGAACACCTGTAGCTCCGCCCGAACAACTGTAGCTCCGCCCGAACATCTGTAGCTCCGCCCGAACACCTGTAGCTCCGCCCGAACATCTGTAGCTCCGCCCGAACACCTGTAGCTCCGCCCGAACATCTGTAGCTCCGCCCGAACATCTGTAGCCCCGCCCGAACATCTGTAGCTCCGCCCGAACAACTGTAACTCCGCCCGAACACCTGTAGCTCCGCCCGAACATCTGTAGCTCCGCCCGAACATCTGTAGCTCCGCCCGAACATCTGTAACTCCGCCCGAACATCTGTAGCTCCGCCAGCCGTTCTGCATGTTTTGTCGTTGCTGTTCGTCGGTGTCCTGTCGTTATTGTATTATCACGCTGCCACGGCTAGAACAGCTACGGTTTTGTTGTGCACAATTGTCCCCTGTGTGGCCAAGTAGGATATGAAAGCTGCACTTGTCGCACGACGGTATTCTGCATTGTGTAGATTGCGAACAAAAGTACTGCCGTAGAAATGCGCAAACATCACCATTGCCGTACGAATGAAAACTAAGCAAACTTCCTTTTGTCAGTATGAAATGATGGCAATGCAAATACCTTGCAAGTTCGATAACTTGCTGCATTATATCGTGCTGCGGAAGATTTCCGTATATGCTGTGGCATGCGAAGAGCCGTGCGTTCAGCTTTGAAACGCCGAATGGAAAGTATTGCCCTGCACCTCGTTCTCGTTCAATACAATGTCCCATGTGTTTCCACGGCTTCTTGTGCTACGACACAACGGAGGCGAAAAGGGCATCTACCACATCTCGTCTACTGACCCACCAGGGCAGGACCAACAACACCGTCTACTGACTCACTACGACAGGACCAACAACACCGTCTACTGACTCACTACGACAGGACCAACAACACCGTCTACTGACTCACCAGGGCAGGACCAACAACACCGTCTACTGACTCACCAGGGCAGGACCAACAACACCTTCTACTGACTCACCAGGGCAGGACCAACATCATCTACTAACTCACCAGGGCAGGACCAACATCATCTACTGACTCGCCAGGGCAGGGCCAACAACACCATCTACTAACTCACCAGGGCCAACAACACCATCTACTGACTCACCAGGGCAGGACCAACAACACCGTCTACTGACTCACCAGGGCAGGACCAACATCATCTACTGACTCACCAGGACCAACAACGCCGTCTACTGACTCACCAGGGAGGACCAACAACACCGTCTACTGACTCACCAGAGCAGGGCCAACAACACCTTCTACTGACTCACCACGGCAGGGCCAACAACACCCTCTACTGACTCACCATGGCAAGGCCAACAACACCGTCTACTGACTCACCAGGACCAACAACACCATCTACTGACTCACCAGGGCAGGACCAACAACACCGTCTACTGACTCACCAGGGAGGACCAACAACACAGTCTACTGACTCGCCAGGACCAACAACACCGTCTACTAACTCACCAAGACAGGACCAACAACACCCTCTACTGACTCACCAGGGCAGGACCAACAACACCATCTACTGACTCACCAGGGCAGGACCAACAACACCGTCTACTGACTCACCAGAGCAGGGCCAACAACACAGTCTACTGACTCACCAGAGCAGGGCCAACAACACCGTCTACTGACTCACCAGAGCAGGGCCAACAACACCGTCTACTGACTCACCAGAGCAGGACCAACAACACCATCTACTGACTCACCAGAACCAACAACATCTACTGACTCACTACGACAGGACCAACAACACCATCTACTGACTCACTACGACAGGACCAACAACACCGTCTACTGACTCACTAGGACCAACAACATCTACTGAACCAGGACCAACAACACCGTCTACTGACTCACTACGACAGGACCAACAACACCATCTACTGACTCACTACGACAGGACCAACAACACCGTCTACTGACTCACTACGACAACAATACCACCAGGACCAACAACGCCGTCTACTGACTCACTACGACAGGACCAACAACACCGTCTACTGACTCACTACGACAGGACCAACAACACCGTCTACTGACTCACTACGACAGGACCAACAACACCGTCTACTGACTCACTACGACAGGACCAACAACACCGTCTACTGACTCACCAGGACCAACAACACCGTCTACTGACTCACTACGACAGGACCAACAACACCGTCTACTGACTCACTACGACAGGACCAACAACACCGTCTACTGACTCACCAGGGCAGGACCAACAACACAGTCTACTGACTCACCAGAGCATGGCCAACAACACCGTCTACTGACTCACTACGACAGGGCCAACAACACCCTCTACTGACTCACTACGACAGGACCAACAACACTCACCAGGGCAGGACCAACAACACAGTCTACTGACTCACCAGGGCAGGACCAACAACACCCGTCTACTGACTCACCACGACAGGACCAACAACACCGTCTACTGACTCACTACGACAGGACCAACAACACCGTCTACTGACTCACCACGACAGGACCAACAACACCATCTACTGACTCACCAGGGCACAGGACCAACACCGTCTACTGACTCACCAGAGCAGGGTCAACAACACCTTCTACTGACTCACTACGACAGGACCAACAACACAGCCTACCGACTCACCAGAGCAGGGCCAACAACACCTTCTACTGACTCACCACGACAGGGCCAACAACACAGTCTACTGACTCACCAGGGCAGGACCAACAACACCGTCTACTGACTCACCAGGGCAGGACCAACAACACCGTCTACTGACTCACCAGAGCAGGACCAACAACACCAGTCTACTGACTCACCAGAGCAGGGCCAACAACACAGTCTACTGACTCACCAGAGCAGGGCCAACAACACAGTCTACTGACTCACTACGACAGGACCAACAACACCGTCTACTGACTCACCAGGGCAGGACCAACATCATCTACTGACTTACCAGGGGAGGGCGAATAGCACCGAATTACTCGTGAGCTTGGCAAACGCTAGCACTTAACTTTTTCACAGCCATGAAGCGCTTCCGTTATATTTCCCCTAAAATAACATACTCAGGCAGAGATATTGATCAAACAAATTTGACGTTATATTTTTTAGAACTTCGTTCCTCCGGGGGCGGATGCTAGTTGGGAACAGTTGGCAACCAAGAGACGCCTTCAAACAGGGCAATGTTCCTACTATGTTGGCATGATAGGACCATACTACCGAGAGCCATACTAGTCGTTTTCGGCACGTCAGTGACAGGTGACTGACCCTGGGATTAGAACATCGACGAAAACGGCGCTGCACACAGTCCATGCATGTCCAGAACAGTCCCGCCCGCCGGGGCGGAAGCATGGCGAAAGGAAATCCGCAAGCTGTATTCCATGTTCGCTACATCAGACATGCGGTGGCATTATCGCAAAGCGCCTTCATGTGTTCAAACGGCTCAGAGTTGTACGTGGACTATTCTGAAGTCCAGTTCCTATATGCTCTTCTTCATTTTCCACCGGGTAACACTCGAGGAAGATTGCACTTGCAACACATGAAAAGGGCACTTACACCCCAAAAGGTGACCTGCATCCCAGAAAAAAGACACTTGCAACTGCGAAAAAAGCAACGGGAAGAGACAATTTTGAAGTGACATCAGTCTCTACAAAATATCGGAAATGGCCGAAGCTGGTCTTTCACAGTGGAAAAATACATAATTTAGCCATTTCGTCCCGAAGATGTTTCAGTGCAGATAGTTCGTTTCCATAGCATAATATGCTATCAGTTATAATGTCATGTGGTGTTTGATGACCGTACATTACATTTATTGTTTGGTGTTATCATCAGTATATTAGTAGTGATCAATGTAAAAATATTCGACTACACTTGAATTTGGGAACTGAAAAGGTGGGCTGATCACGGGCATGTTTTTCAACTATTCAAGATTATGTTATTCAAATGCAACGTTATGCGTCTGGGGTCTAGATACGAGATATTCGGATATACAGTGGGCGGTAGAGAACTGGATGCCATTGAAGATGAAAGAGACTTGTGTGTTAGTTTCAAATGACCTTAAAGCAGAGTCAACGAACCTTAACTATGGACGGGGCGAGCATAATGCTGGGAATCATCGATAGGAGTGTTAGATACAAGAACAAGGAAGTCAGGAAAAATACGACAGAGCTTTTGCTACAGGATGTTTATATATATTGGACGGGATAAAGTGGATCACCAGAATGTCACTTTGCCAATTTTTTTATCGCCCAAAATATTGTTAGTCGTTCCTTAGACGTCAATTTTACCAATTTATGTGCTCTAGAGAAAAATCATGGAAGTAAAAAAATGTCGACGTACGCAACTACCTCGCAGGGGTACGAGTACCTTCCAAACGTCACCAATTTTTTTTGCGAATGTTTGACAGTAGCTAAAATCAGACGATTTTGTTACGGGGTTGAGGGCCTTACACCCATCTTGCCCAAACATACCGTACCCCTGGTTTGTCCCCCACCACAAGTTCAAAACCACTACACCCACCACCTGTGGACGCGTACAAGCGCCAGATTCGAGCAACAGGCGTAGGCCGCCGGACGCTATTCGGGGATGTTTAGATACAGATAACTATTTAGATTGTGTGGCACCCTTCCGTGTGCCACACAATCTAACGCTGTCCGGTGCTCCGATAATTGCACGGCACACACGCTTCCGGTCAATTAACTCACGTTGAAAACCACGTCGCCAAATTCCAACACTGGCGTGGTATCCGAGCCATCTGACAAATGTTTTCCGGTGTTCCCACTAAACGTTCCCGGGTTCGTTGTGACGCCATCGGGCTTTGAAAACAACTCGCGGAAAATTAACGCTTTCGAATGAAATTGTTAAACGAACCAGTGCGCTGTTCCCTCCGAATAATTACACCAGGCGATACACACCGCCGTTACTGGGGGGGGCAGGGCGCATCGCCTACATCGGTGATGTAGCTACACACCCGGCCGTGTTCGGGCATTCAGTCGGACCTTCGGCTCAGATTGCGACCAGATCACTACAAACGCCATCCGCAACGGGATGAAGCTCCCAAGAAATGGCACGCATCTCAGGGCGCGGGTGTAAAACGCTCGAGGATTAGCCGTCCGGCTTCAATGCTATCGCAACGTGCTCCTCGTTTTGCTCAATCGTGTTGGCCTTTCCCGATCTACCTTCAGTGCTTTGTTGTGATTGTGTGGGGGGGGGCAGGGCGATTGATTGAGATTGTGATTGTGACATGCGATTGTTTATCTACCACGACACGCGACACGTCCCCTCTCCATCAAAGTACAACGCTGGCAGATCAGGATCAACAGCGAAGCATTTCTACCAGTTTTGGTAGACCACACTCCACACCACCTTCCACCGTTCCACCAATATCCATTTGGAGACGACCCACGGTGACGCGGCCCGATTCGCCAGATCAGCTCAAACTGCCGCGTTAGTGAGGCCATCTGCATTCACATCGCCACCAACATTTATTTCCTGGCCTGTGTAATTTGGATGAATGGGAAGCTTAGTCTTCGCTCCGAATGGGCGCGAGTTCCGGCGATGTTTCTTCATCTGCAGGAGGGAAAGCGGTCGGCATACGTTGCGTTCAGCCGGCTGCGGTCTCCTGTCTGGTGTCCTTGGGTGCCCGTGGCAAAACTCTCAAGCGACCTTGATACTTATGCGGACCTTTCCCATGGGTGTTGGGGGCAGTACACGCAGAGGTAGTCGTTTCCGGCATTGAAACATCTGGAACAGCCCGCAATGTCCGCTGGCGAAATTTCTCAATAGATGGCGCAGTAGTCGCGACTAAAAATCTAGCTACATGCATACAGCGAATGATTGCCCAACTACAAACGATAGGCATGACAGCTACTGTTGTGGGAAATTGGCAGCCGACGCACGCGACGGGTAAAAATAAACAATGATTTTTTCCCCTCTTACAAAAACATCTCAAATAATAAATAATTAATAACTTCTCCCAGAGAACAAACTGCTCCCAACGCTACTAAAACCTGTCCTTCAGCTGTTCAGTTTTGGACACTCGTCTCTGACATTGCGGTGGAGCAATCACCTGTCCAGTTTTGGACACTCGTCTCCGACATTGCGATGGAGCAATCACCTGTCCAGTTTTGGACACTCGTCTCTGACACTGCGATGGAGCAATCACCTGTCCAGTTTTGTTCAGTAGTCTCAGACGTCGCGGCGCAGCTGCAAGTAGGCAGCGCGGAACATAAGCCACCGGGTGACCCCCTACTGGGTAGCACCACCCAAGGGCCGGACAGCACAAGTGCAACACACCGTGAAAGGCATGCCCTACAGAGGCCGCTCCCACGCCACACCACACAGCTAACGTTCGAACCACATCCACGGAGATGGCCGTCCTCTGACCCTTCTAACTGTCCCTCAGGCAGCGGTCAATGCCAGCGCCACCAACAGAGCATGTCTCACGTTGCCGCACGCACCACCTCGCAGCCAGCACCGGCCACAGCCACACATGGTTAACATATTGGTTTTTCGTTAGGTGCGAGATGTCGAAACGAACATAGCAGGATGTCGAAATTTGACATGTAATTAATGTAATTTATCATGCCTTTGATGTCTTTCAGACTAAAATTTGAGTTCATGGTGTTAGTAATTATGACGACCTGGTCATTGCTTTGAGATTCATAATTTAAGAAGCTATATTCGGGATAGGGGAAATTATAACTATGATAAACTGGTATTGTATACCATACCATACCACTATAGGTCATCCCTTTACCTGAAATTGCATTGCAAGATGTTCACATCATTCCTTATCGAGGGCATGCACATGCTATTTATAAACGAGGTACTGTTAGAAAGGAGTCACAAAGACTTCATATCATATCAAGGAGCAGGATGGTGATACTTATTGGAGAAGGATGTTGATTGAGTGTTCAGAAAGTGGTATATTCCACCCTATTTCACGAATAATTTATCACTGCAGCCACAGGCAGCCAATCTTCAGGCAGCCAGCATCGGCAAGTCGACACTCCAAACACACCCGACGTCATCCACGGTCTATATATTCCTCCGACAACACGCCGGGGCCGGACCGATATGTGCCAACACGCCACCGGGATATGCATAATAAACAACCTAACAAACACTGCGGCGGCGGCGGCGGTAGGCACGTGTGGCGCCCCAATTATCACATGGCGACAACGCCATCCGACAGCCACGCGGTCCGACAATGCCCGCTATAGTGACCCGCGACCCCCGGCGGACGCCCGGGGTCGTGTTGCAGGTCGGCCGCACCGTACTGTCGATACCCAGTCAGGACGCTACAAGTTGGCAGCGCTCACGCCATTCTGACGTCAGGCCAGTGCCCAAACCGGCTCAGTTCAGCGGTCAGGATGGAGACAAAGAACCGAAAAAGCTGGATAATTCGTGACGGCCGATGGAAATGCCGATGCTGACCTGAAACAGGCCCACATTCCGATTTCTGAGTATTTGGGAGTTACCTCAACTTTTAGGTAGCATTTACATCCTTGGCTCGGCGTCTGAAGTCGCGAGTTTGGGCACACCCGGTCGGGACCTCCGCGGCGCAGGTGAACACAGGTCGGGACCTCCGCGGCGCCGGTGAACACGACGGCGGTGCCCTTCGCTCACGACAGCCGTGACGTCAGCTGACGAAACGGTCGGCCGACGTGGACCGCCGCCCGGCCGGGCCAGATCGGAGTACTGCCGCCCAACCGACACCCCACGTCCACCCTGAGTCCCGCGGCTGAATGGCACTCCTTCGAGCACCCAAGACACTCGGCACAGACCGCCTGCAACCGGGCACCGAGCACAACACTGGTACACTTTTGGTAAATGAGCGGGAAATGCCCCATGGAACAAGCGGCATCGAAATATATGTGTCGTGTATACGTTCAACGCCGACAACGTTCATACAAGTGCCAGCCATAATCAGTTCTGCTTTCACATTTGATAAATTGGCGAACAAACTAACATATCACTTTTCGGACGCCAACGTTCCACCTCAAATGTTAACGAATTAAATTATCTACAAACGTGTACCTCTCCATGGCGTATTTCAACGTACCACTAAACAATTTCGACATTGCACGTTGGGCGATTTGCCATAAACATTGCAATACTCAGTGGCGCACTTAACGCATACAAAAATCAACCGGCACTTAACTTCCACTCGACTGGCACTTAACCCCCTCCATCAACTGGCCACTCAGCTCTCTCCAAATGGGGAGATATCGGACCACCATGCCATAATAAACAGACTCCAAACGAGGACGCCCAACAAGCTCCCAACACTAGACGAACAACCCCACAACAACCATATTCGCCGCGCTCTCTGCACTGCAATACTCACCATACTCCACGGTTTCCACCGATGCCCTTCACACTCTCGCTCGTAATATTCACCGTTAGCTACAGTTGCCGCAGACACCCCATCCCGGCCCAAGACCTGGCCCGAGACTGGCCTGTGACCCGGCCCGTGACTGGCCCGAGACTGGCCCGTGACCCGGCCCGTGATTGGCCCGTGACCCGGCCTGTGACCCGGCCCGAGACTGGCTTGTGACCTGGCCCGTGACCCGGCCCGTGACCTGCCTGGCCCGGCCCGAGACTGGCCTGTGACCCGGCCCGTGATTGGCCTGTGACCCGGCCCGAGACCTGGCCCGAGACTGGCCTGTGACCCGACCCGAGACTGGCCTGTGACCCGGCCCGAGACTGGCCCGTGACCCGGCCCGTGATTGGCCCGTGACCCGGCCCGTGACTGGCCCGAGACTGGCCCGTGACCCGGCCCGTGATTGGCCCGTGACCCGGCACGTGACCCGGCACGTGACCCGTGCCACGCCGCCGCCGCGGCGGCCACGGGTGGCCCGCCGTTCAGCCGAACATGAGCCGGCAGTTGTCGGCGTTCTGCCGGTTGAGGCTGAAGGTGACGCCCGGCCAGCGGCGTCGCCGCCGCCGCACACGCCGCAGGCGGTACTGGCTGCCCGGCACGTACTCCTGCTTACGCACCGTCTCCCTGCCGCAGCACGACACGGCCGTCAGGTCAGGTCAGGTCAGGTCAGGTCACTCAGGACAGGCACTGAGCGGTCAGGGGAGGTGGCCAGACGGTACTGGCTGCCCGGCACGAACTCCTGCTTACGCACCGTCTCCCTGCCGCAGCACGACACGGCCGTCAGGTCAGATCAGGTCAGGTCAGGTCACACTCAGGACAGTCACCGTCAGGGGGAGCTCAGGACAGTCACCGGCGTCAGGGAGGCTCAGGACAGTCACTGAGCGGTCAGAGGAGGCTCAGGGCAGTCACCGGGCGGTCAAGGGAGGCTCAGGACAGTCACCGGGCGGTCAGGGGAGGCTCAGGACAGTCACCGGGCGGTCAGGGAGGCTCAGGACAGTCACCGGGCAGTCAGGGGAGGCTCAGGACAGTCACCGGGCGTTCAGATCGGAACAAACATACGACCAGAGCCGTCAGAACACAAATACAGTACGACCCGGGTGGTCAGAACACAATCGGCCGTTACAGCAGCCAGACCAGAACCCAGTGCGACCGCGGACTGGACGCTCAGCGGCGGTGGAATAACTGCACGTGTGAGTGGGCTCCATCCATTAATTTAGACAGCGGCTATACATCGGCTGGTGACGGGAGCGCGGTGACTAGGTTGGTTATTGGCTTTACGACACGTCGACCGTCGAGTCATGTAGCGTCGCCAATCTTTGTTTATTGGTTGGTTCACGACACCTTTATGCACATTCACGGCTAATGGCGCCGCCCACTGTTTCGCCGGTGGGCCGCGGGATTTGGAAATGTCCTGAGCGGCGCTAGAGTCGAACCCGGGACCTTTGGTACCCATAGCCGACACCTTAACCACTCGGCCATCCCCGCCCCAGCGTCGCCAATCTCTCACGCCGAATGGTTGCGGACGAAGAGTAGCGACAAGCGAGACTCGAACCCACAACCTTTCGACTGCGAGACGGGCAACTCACCCCTAGACCACTCATCCCCTGCGGTGACCAGCCCACTACCCCGGACACGCAGCGGGCCGCGTCTGTACGTCATGTATCGAACACACACTCAGGCAGTCGGGCGTTTGGGACCGGTGTACACCAATCTGACCGTCCACATTATGCCCAACAATCCTTCGAAATATATAAAACACGAACAGTCCACTCCTGCCAGACACAGTTTGGGACCGGTGTACACCAATCTGACCGTCCACATTATGCCCAACAATCCTGCGAAATATATAAAACACGAACAGCCCACACCTACCAGACACCGTGAGATGTAGCTTCACGTTAGCGACACCGGCGGGATGTGCGGAGGCGGCCCCACACGCCACCGACAGACCGGACCACCGTGCTGTACTTCACCGATCGCACACCGTGTGTGTGTGTCTGTGTGTTTGGCCAGCCTGCCGCCGCGTGGTGATGTCGGCTGTTTTCGGGGGGCGTTTGTGGCGTCAGTATTTTGTTGCTGTTTGCTAAGGGTGAAAGGGTATGAGGAGTAATGTGGTGCGGATGAGAGGAAGCGAAGAAGATTATAGTTGTCTTGTAGAGGCGAGTTGTGAGAGAGTTGAGGCGACTTGAAGAATGGCGCGTAGAGTTGGTTGGTTATTGGAGTTTAAGGGCGCATCGACTGCGTAGGTCATGCAGCGCCCCACACCGGGGTGCTGGGGGAAAGCAACCTGACCTGCGATGACATGGCGTGTTCCAACCTAACCTAAACACCGGCCGCTGCTGAGAGGCAGGCGACCCGACCTGACATGACATGACGTGGGCTGACCTCACCTGAGCAACAGCAGCTGTTGAAATGCGGGCGACCTTACCTGACATGGCGTGGGCTGACCTCACCTGAGCAACAGCGGCTGCTGCAAGAGGCAGGCGACCTGACCTGACATCACCTCAGCAACAGCGGTTGCTGAGATAGGCGGGCGACCTGACCTGACATGACATGGCGTGACCTGACCTCACCTGAGCACCAGCGGCTGCTGCGAGATGCGGGCGCACGTCTTGGGGCCGTCTGAGAAGTCGATGTCGGTGGTGGCGTCCAGCCTGGCCTGCAGCGCCTGGCTCACCTCCATCTGGGCCCGCACAAACGGCACGTCCACCGAGGCCACGCCGCGCAGCAGCACCGCCAGCCTGCACAGGCACAGGTCACGTCACCACACACAGACACAGGTCACGGCACGTCCACAGACACAGGTCACGTCACCACACACAGACACAGGTCACGGCACGTCCACCGAGGCCACGCCGCGCAGCAGCACCGCCAGCCTGCACAGGCACAGGTCACGTCACCACACACAGACACAGGTCACGGCACGTCCACCGAGGCCACGCCGCGCAGCAGCACCGCCAGCCTGCACAGGCACAGGTCACGTCACCACACACAGGCACAGGTCACGGCACGTCCACAGAGGCCACGCCGCGCAGCAGCACCGCCAGCCTCACAGGCACAGGTCACCCACAGCACAGGTCACGTCACCACACACACACACACACAACACAGGTCACGTCACCACACACAGACACAGGTCACGGCACGTCCACAGCACAGCACGCACGTCCACAGAGGCCACGCCGCGCAGCAGCACCGCCAGCCTGCACAGGCACAGGTCACGTCACGCCCACATACACACACAGGTCACGTCACGCCCACAGACAGACACAGGTCACGGCACGTCCACACACAGCCACAGGTCACGGCACGTCCACAGACACAGGTCACGGCACCTCCACACACACAGATACAGGTCACATCACCACACACACAGACACAGGTCACATCACCACACACACAGATACAGGTGCACATCACTACACACACACACAGGTCACATCACCACACACACAGACACAGGTCACATCACCACACACACACAGATACAGGTCACATCACCACACACACACACAGATACAGGTCACATCACCACACACACAGACACAGGTCACATCACCACACACACAGACACAGGTCACATCACCACACACACAGACACAGGTCACATCACCACACACACAGATACAGGTCACATCACCACACACACAGACACAGGTCACATCACCACACACACAGACACAGGTCACGTCACCACACACAGACACAGGTGACATCACCATACACACAGACATGCGACGTCAACACAGAAACCCAGGTCACGTCACCTCGCACACAGGTACACGTGACATCACCACACGGACGTTTACACGAACAGCTGGCCCTCCCCCGTTACCGTGCACTTTCCCAGTCAACCCCTTCCGGACACGAATGTACACCCCGTCCCCCAGTCCCACGCAGACCACTTCCGGACACGTGTACACCCCACGTGTACAGTCTCCCAGTCCGGTGCTCCCTTCTCCATTCCAAACAACTCTTTCACTGTCCTCAACTACACCTACACCTTTCACTCATCCTTATACACATGCCCACCAACACCCCACAGCTATATTCGACCCAAGCGCCTTGAAGCCGCAACAATTAATCTACCGTTGCCAAATCAGCTCATATGGTACCATCGTAAATCCTACCTGTCGTCGACCAGGGCGTGCGCGTTTCTGTTCCACAGCGACACCTCCACCTGCCCGGCGAAGTCGAAGGTGGCCGCTCCCAGCACGGAGAACTCGGCCGTCAAGCCGTTCTGAAGGGGCACCCGCTGAAGGTGGTCATGTAGCAGGACCGTTCCCTGCACACGCACAACGGCCACGGTCAGGACCGTTCCGTGGGCACACAGAAGCGATGATCAGGACCGTTCAGTGGGCGCACGGCGGTGACGTTAAGGACCGTTCCGTGGGCCCACGACAGCGACGGTCAGGACAGTTCCGTGGGCACACGACAGCTACGGTGAGACCAGTTCCATGGTCACATAACGACAGTCAGGACAGTTCCAAGGGAACGACAGCGACGGTCAGGACCGTTCCGCGGGCACACGACAGCGACGGTCAGGACCGTTCCGCGGGCACACGACAGCGACGATCAGGACCGTTCCGTGGGCACACGACAGCGACGGCCAAGACAGTTCTACGGGAACGACAGCGACGGTCAGGACCGTTCCGCGGGCCCACGACAGCGACAGCCAGGACAGTTCCGTGAGCACAAGACGACGGGATTGATTGATTATTTGGGCTTAAGGGCGCGCCGACTACAAGGTCATTTAGCGTCCATACAAGACGACGGGACAGGCGGATGAGCCTCGCGCGCAGGACGATGGTGACGCTCAGGACCGTTCTGTGCATAAAGGGCGCTGTCTTTGTACTCCAACGACGACGGCAGACGCGCACCGTTCGGATTAGTCACGGCGGTACGAGGTAACTGATCAGCCGTCCGAAGACAAGATGCGCAGCAATGGTGGGTAGCCATTCACTGAATACCACGGCAAACGCCGAGATGTACACCGGCTGACCAGGGGAAAGCCTCGACATACCAATAATCGGCTGATGAGCCTTCAAACGCAAGTGACAGTTTGAAACATCGGTACATCAACTTGACAAAAGAAAACACAAACAAACAAAAAAGCACCAGCAATAGACTATATGAAGACGCGTGAGCGGTAGTGGCTCCAGCAGGGTTCCTGTAAAGCCACGTCACCCTCCGGCATAAATGTCCAGTTAATTTAATAAATCAATTAAAGTTCATTAAAGGAATATCCACTAACCGGACCGGAAAAGTGCTCGGAAACTTAACAAAGCACAAAATACGATGCTTCGGTGTTAGTTTTGCAACCAAGATATTCTAGCCAATGGATCACATGTAACTTCCAATTAAAAGTACTTTCGACTTGCGGACTGGTGTTCCTGTTGAATTCACTTTGAGCAACAACGTATACTGAAAGACGCACCAGAAAAACGGGCCATACACACTACGCAGCAGCAGACACAAAAGCATCTCCCATGCCGGGAATCGAACCCGGGCTTTCTGGGTGAAAGCCAGATATCCTAGCCACTAGACCACATGGGACCCAGCACACCCCGCTCAATTATCTTCAGCACCGGAATGGTGTCGCTGCCAGAGCCGCTCCAAAACAGACCTGGCTAGCTATGCACAACAGCCGACACAAAAGCACCTCCCATGCCGGGAATCGAACCCGGGCCTTCTGGGTGAAAGCCAGATATCCTAGCCACTAGACCACATGGGACACAGCACACCCCCACTCAGCTATCTTCAGCGCCGGAATGGTGTCAGGCTAGTCATCCACAACAGCCGACACGAAAACATCTCCCATGCCGGGAATCGAACCCGGGCCTTCTGGGTGAAAGCCAGATATCCTAGCCACTAGACCACATGGGACTCGGCACGCGCACGCCTGGTTACCCGGAGCGCCGACGTGCTCTCGCTGCCGGCGCCGCTCCAGAGCAGGCCCATCAGCTCGCCCTGGCTGCTGAACAGCTGCCGCGGCCGCAGCTGCCGTCCCAGCAGCGCCAGCTCCAGCCGGCTCTGCGCGTCCGCCGCGTCGTCCGGGTCAGGGGTGCCGACCATACCGGACAGGCCGGCCGCGGCTATAGAGAACTGGCGGACACACGTCATGGTCAGGGGTGCCGACCATACCGGACAGGCCGGCCGCGGCTATAGAGAACTGGCGGACACACGTCATGGTCAGGGGTGCCAACCATACCGGACAGGCCGGCCGCGGCTATAGAGAACTGGCGGACACACGTCATGGTCAGGGGGTGCCGACCATACCGGACAGGCCGGCCGCGGCTATAGAGAACTGGCGGACACACGTCATGGTCAGGGGTGCCGACCATACCGGACAGGCCGGCCGCGGCTATAGAGAACTGGCGGACACACGTCATGGTCAGGGGGTGCCGACCATACCGGACAGGCCGGCCGCGGCTATAGAGAACTGGCGGACACACGTCATGGTCAGGGGTGCCGACCATACCGGACAGGCCGGCCGCGGCTATAGAGAACTGGCGGACACACGTCATGGTCAGGGGTGCCGACCATACCGGACAGGCCGCCGCGGCTATAGAGAACTGGCGGACACACGTCATGGTCAGGGGAACAGGTCAGGGGTGCCGACCATACCGGACAGGCCGGCCGCGGCTATAGAGAACTGGCGGGCACACGTCATGGTCAGGGGGTGCCGACCATACCGGACAGGCCGGCCGCGGCTATAGAGAACTGGCGGACACACGTCATGGTCAGGGGTGCCGACCATACCGGACAGGCCGGCCGCGGCTATAGAGAACTGGCGGACACACGTCATGGTCAGGGGTGCCGACCATACCGGACAGGCCGGCCGCGGCTATAGAGAACTGGCGGACACACGTCATGGTCAGGGGTGCCGACCATACCGGACAGGCCGGCCGCGGCTATAGAGAACTGGCGGACACACGTCATGGTCAGGGGTGCCGACCATACCGGACAGGCCGGCCGCGGCTATAGAGAACTGGCGGACACACGTCATGGTCAGGGGTGCCGACCATACCGGACAGGCCGGCCGCGGCTATAGAGAACTGGCGGACACACGTCATGGTCAGGGGGGTGCCGACCATACCGGACAGGCCGGCCGCGGCTATAGAGAACTGGCGGACACACGTCATGGTCAGGGGTGCCGACCATACCGGACAGGCCGGCCGCGGCTATAGAGAACTGGCGGACACACGTCATGGTCAGGGGTGCCGACCATACCGGACAGGCCGGCCGCGGCTATAGAGAACTGGCGGACACACGTCATGGTCAGGGGTGCCGACCATACCGGACAGGCCGGCCGCGGCTATAGAGAACTGGCGGACACACGTCATGGTCAGGGGTGCCGACCATACCGGACAGGCCGGCCGCGGCTATAGAGAACTGGCGGACACACGTCATGGTCAGGGGGGTCAGGGTGCCGACCATACCGGACAGGCCGGCCGCGGCTATAGAGAACTGGCGGACACACGTCATGGTCAGGGGGGTGCCGACCATACCGGACAGGCCGGCCGCGGCTATAGAGAACTGGCGGACACACGTCATGGTCAGGGGTGCCGACCATACCGGACAGGCCGGCCGCGGCTATAGAGAACTGGCGGACACACGTCATGGTCAGGGGTGCCGACCATACCGGACAGGCCGGCCGCGGCTATAGAGAACTGGCGGACACACGTCATGGTCAGGGGGGCCGACCATACCGGACAGGCCGGCCGCGGCTATAGAGAACTGGCGGACACACGTCATGGTCAGGGGTGCCGACCATACCGGACAGGCCGGCCGCGGCTATAGAGAACTGGCGGACACACGTCATGGTCAGGGGTGCCGACCATACCGGACAGGCCGGCCGCGGCTATAGAGAACTGGCGGACACACGTCATGGTCAGGGGGACAGGTCAGGGGTGCCGACCATACCGGACAGGCCGGCCGCGGCTATAGAGAACTGGCGGACACACGTCATGGTCAGGGGGTGCCGACCATACCGGACAGGCCGGCCGCGGCTATAGAGAACTGGCGGACACACGTCATGGTCAGGGGTGCCGACCATACCGGACAGGCCGGCCGCGGCTATAGAGAACTGGCGGACACACGTCATGGTCAGGGGTGCCGACCATACCGGACAGGCCGGCCGCGGCTATAGAGAACTGGCGGACACACGTCATGGTCAGGGGTGCCGACCATACCGGACAGGCCGGCCGCGGCTATAGAGAACTGGCGGACACACGTCATGGTCAGGGGTGCCGACCATACCGGACAGGCCGGCCGCGGCTATAGAGAACTGGCGGACACACGTCATGGTCAGGGGGTGCCGACCATACCGGACAGGCCGGCCGCGGCTATAGAGAACTGGCGGACACACGTCATGGTCAGGGGTGCCGACCATACCGGACAGGCCGGCCGCGGCTATAGAGAACTGGCGGACACACGTCATGGTCAGGGGGTGCCGACCATACCGGACAGGCCGGCCGCGGCTATAGAGAACTGGCGGACACACGTCATGGTCAGGGGTGCCGACCATACCGGACAGGCCGGCCGCGGCTATAGAGAACTGGCGGACACACGTCATGGTCAGGGGGACAGGTCAGGGGTGCCGACCATACCGGACAGGCCGGCCGCGGCTATAGAGAACTGGCGGACACACGTCATGGTCAGGGGTGCCGACCATACCGGACAGGCCGGCCGCGGCTATAGAGAACTGGCGGACACACGTCATGGTCAGGGGGTGCCGACCATACCGGACAGGCCGGCCGCGGCTATAGAGAACTGGCGGACACACGTCATGGTCAGGGGTGCCGACCATACCGGACAGGCCGGCCGCGGCTATAGAGAACTGGCGGACACACGTCATGGTCAGGGGTGCCGACCATACCGGACAGGCCGGCCGCGGCTATAGAGAACTGGCGGACACACGTCATGGTCAGGGGTGCCGACCATACCGGACAGGCCGGCCGCGGCTATAGAGAACTGGCGGACACCATGTCACCGACCATACGGAAGGCCGGCCGCGGCTATAGAGAACTGGCGGACACACGTCATGGTCAGGGGTGCCGACCATACCGGACAGGCCGGCCGCGGCTATAGAGAACTGGCGGACACACGTCATGGTCAGGGGTGCCGACCATACCGGACAGGCCGGCCGCGGCTATAGAGAACTGGCGGACACACGTCATGGTCAGGGGTGCCGACCATACCGGACAGGCCGGCCGCGGCTATAGAGAACTGGCGGACACACGTCATGGTCAGGGGGCGGTCAGGGGTGCCGACCATACCGGACAGGCCGGCCGCGGCTATAGAGAACTGGCGGACACACGTCATGGTCAGGGGTGCCGACCATACCGGACAGGCCGGCCGCGGCTATAGAGAACTGGCGGACACACGTCATGGTCAGGGGGTGCCGACCATACCGGACAGGCCGGCCGCGGCTATAGAGAACTGGCGGACACACGTCATGGTCAGGGGGACAGGTCAGGGGTGCCGACCATACCGGACAGGCCGGCCGCGGCTATAGAGAACTGGCGGACACACGTCATGGTCAGGGGGACAGGTCAGGGCCGACCATACCGGACAGGCCGGCCGCGGCTATAGAGAACTGGCGGACACACGTCATGGTCAGGGGTGCCGACCATACCGGACAGGCCGGCCGCGGCTATAGAGAACTGGCGGACACACGTCATGGTCAGGGGGACAGGTCAGGGGTGCCGACCATACCGGACAGGCCGGCCGCGGCTATAGAGAACTGGCGGACACACGTCATGGTCAGGGGTGCCGACCATACCGGACAGGCCGGCCGCGGCTATAGAGAACTGGCGGACACACGTCATGGTCAGGGGTGCCGACCATACCGGACAGGCCGGCCGCGGCTATAGAGAACTGGCGGACACACGTCATGGTCAGGGGTGCCGACCATACCGGACAGGCCGGCCGCGGCTATAGAGAACTGGCGGACACACGTCATGGTCAGGGGTGCCGACCATACCGGACAGGCCGGCCGCGGCTATAGAGAACTGGCGGACACACGTCATGGTCAGGGGTGCCGACCATACCGGACAGGCCGGCCGCGGCTATAGAGAACTGGCGGACACACGTCATGGTCAGGGGGACAGGTCAGGCGTGCCGACCATACCGGACAGGCCGGCCGCGGCTATAGAGAACTGGCGGACACACGTCATGGTCAGGGGGTGCCGACCATACCGGACAGGCCGGCCGCGGCTATAGAGAACTGGCGGACACACGTCATGGTCAGGGGTGCCGACCATACCGGACAGGCCGGCCGCGGCTATAGAGAACTGGCGGACACACGTCATGGTCAGGGGTGCCGACCATACCGGACAGGCCGGCCGCGGCTATAGAGAACTGGCGGACACACGTCATGGTCAGGGGGTGCCGACCATACCGGACAGGCCGGCCGCGGCTATAGAGAACTGGCGGACACACGTCATGGTCAGGGACAGGTCAGGGGTGCCGACCATACCGGACAGGCCGGCCGCGGCTATAGAGAACTGGCGGACACACGTCATGGTCAGGGGTGCCGACCATACCGGACAGGCCGGCCGCGGCTATAGAGAACTGGCGGACACACGTCATGGTCAGGGGTGCCGACCATACCGGACAGGCCGGCCGCGGCTATAGAGAACTGGCGGACACACGTCATGGTCAGGGGGTGCCGACCATACCGGACAGGCCGGCCGCGGCTATAGAGAACTGGCGGACACACGTCATGGTCAGGGGGACAGGTCAGGGGTGCCGACCATACCGGACAGGCCGGCCGCGGCTATAGAGAACTGGCGGACACACGTCATGGTCAGGGGTGCCGACCATACCGGACAGGCCGGCCGCGGCTATAGAGAACTGGCGGACACACGTCATGGTCAGGGGACAGGTCAGGGGTGCCGACCATACCGGACAGGCCGGCCGCGGCTATAGAGAACTGGCGGACACACGTCATGGTCAGGGGTGCCGACCATACCGGACAGGCCGGCCGCGGCTATAGAGAACTGGCGGACACACGTCATGGTCAGGGGTGCCGACCATACCGGACAGGCCGGCCGCGGCTATAGAGAACTGGCGGACACACGTCATGGTCAGGGGTGCCGACCATACCGGACAGGCCGGCCGCGGCTATAGAGAACTGGCGGACACACGTCATGGTCAGGGGTGCCGACCATACCGGACAGGCCGGCCGCGGCTATAGAGAACTGGCGGACACACGTCATGGTCAGGGGTGCCGACCATACCGGACAGGCCGGCCGCGGCTATAGAGAACTGGCGGACACACGTCATGGTCAGGGGTGGCCGACCATACCGGACAGGCCGGCCGCGGCTATAGAGAACTGGCGGACACACGTCATGGTCAGGGGTGCCGACCATACCGGACAGGCCGGCCGCGGCTATAGAGAACTGGCGGACACACGTCATGGTCAGGGTGCCGACCATACCGGACAGGCCGGCCGCGGCTATAGAGAACTGGCGGACAACAACGTCATGGTCAGGGGTGCCGACCATACCGGACAGGCCGGCCGCGGCTATAGAGAACTGGCGGACACACGTCATGGTCAGGGGTGCCGACCATACCGGACAGGCCGGCCGCGGCTATAGAGAACTGGCGGACACACGTCATGGTCAGGGGGTGCCGACCATACCGGACAGGCCGGCCGCGGCTATAGAGAACTGGCGGACACACGTCATGGTCAGGGGTGCCGACCATACCGGACAGGCCGGCCGCGGCTATAGAGAACTGGCGGACACACGTCATGGTCAGGGGACAGGTCAGGGGTGCCGACCATACCGGACAGGCCGGCCGCGGCTATAGAGAACTGGCGGACACACGTCATGGTCAGGGGTGCCGACCATACCGGACAGGCCGGCCGCGGCTATAGAGAACTGGCGGACACACGTCATGGTCAGGGTGCCGACCATACCGGACAGGCCGGCCGCGGCTATAGAGAACTGGCGGACACACGTCATGGTCAGGGGTGCCGACCATACCGGACAGGCCGGCCGCGGCTATAGAGAACTGGCGGACACACGTCATGGTCAGGGGAGCGACCATACCGGACAGGCCGGCCGCGGCTATAGAGAACTGGCGGACACACGTCATGGTCAGGGGTGCCGACCATACCGGAAGGCCGGCCGCGGCTATAGAGAACTGGCGGACACATCGTCATGGTCAGGGGTGCCGACCATACCGGAGAGGCCGGCCGCGGCTATAGAGAACTGGCGGACACAGTCATGGTCAGGGGTGCCGACCATACCGGACAGGCCGGCCGCGGCTATAGAGAACTGGCGGACAGTCAGGTCAGGGTCGGGACAGGTCAGGCCGCAGCCGACCATACCGTCAGCAGCTGCAGGCCGACATACGCGGCTTAGAGAACTGCGGCACACGTCATGGTCAGGAGGGGGAGGGGACAGGTCGGTGCAGTTCTCACGATCAGGTTACAGGTACAGTTGAGGACAGGAGTCATGGTCAGGTACCAAGCTGCAGTTCTCACCGTCAGCAGCTGCAGGGATGGAGTCGCCGGCAGACAGCTGCAGTTCTCACCGTCAGCAGCTGCAGCAGTTCTCACCGTCAGCAGCTGCAGTTCTCACCGTCAGCAGCTGCAGGGGAGGAGTCGCCAGCAGACAGCTGCAGTTCTCACCGTCAGCAGCTGCAGTTCTCACCGTCAGCAGCTGCAGTTCTCACCGTCAGCAGCTGCAGTTCTCACCGTCAGACAGCTGCAGTTCTCACCGTCAGCAGCTGCAGTTCTCACCGTCAGCAGACAGCTGCAGTTCTCACCGTCAGCAGCTGCAGGGAGGAGTCGCCGGCAGACAGCTGGGCGGTGAAGGCGCTGCGCCGCAGCGCCCGCGACCGGCCCACCTGCAGGGCGCTGCGGAAGCCGGCCGACACGTCGCCGGAGCGGAACAGCCGGCGCTCCAGCACCGACGACAGCGCCCCTTGCGACAGCACGTCGTAGTTGTTGTACCGCGGCGTCGTCAGCAGACGGCGCAGCTCGACGTTGCGCTCGGCGGCGGCGGCCAGCCGCTGCAGCAGGTAGGCGTTCACCTCGCTGACGTTCCGGTCGCGCACGTCGCGCAGCAGGTGGGTGACGTCGCTGGGCTGCGGTGACGTCAGCAGCAGGTCGGCCGCCAGGAGCCGCGTGCCCGAGTCGTACCTGCCGGGCAACGGCACACAGCTTAGAAAGACATAAGTTCACTGGTGGATTTTGGCATCGATTTTCAGTGGTGCTGCTACGATGATGAGAGGCCACGCGTAACGTTTAGGAATGCCTTCCCTTTTATTTTCTTATGCTCCTATTTAATATTATTCATATTTTCATATTACGTTTCCTGGGGTTATACTTTAAACTTCGGATATGAGCAGGCTTCAGGGGAACATCGAGACAACTGAAAGAATACAAATGTCCACCCATGGTTGCATGAGTCCGTCCCGCCACGTCAGATACCTATCCTGGTCAGCTTTAGTCACAGAGGTCATCTCCGACTTCTGAACGTTGAGCTCCGATTTGCTTACCCATAGGCTCCCCTAAATGGTGCGGGATAACCGAAGAGACTTGAGCTCAATCATCGCTCCCTAGTCCGTGCCGTAACTTTAGCCCAGCGGTCAGTTGCCAGCCTGCGATTATCGATAGTTCAACCATCCAACGACATCGATTGCCAACAAGCAAACCAACCGTACAGAAGTCACCGGCTGTGCACTTCAGCTGGAACATCTTCCTGATGGAAGACATATTGCAGACAGATGCCGGTACATACTAGCCAGGCATAACACTATAATTCCCTCGGATGCACGTGGACTCCTGCTCTGTGCCGAAACTGAAGTGGGAGAGGGGAGCTATGGGCGCAGCCCTCGCATCACATATCCGCATATTCGCACATCACAGCCCGGTGGTTGGTTGATCGACTGCACAGCCCGCAGTTCAGTACTACCGTAGTCTGAAGGACCGCCGGTCACAGTGGCAAGGTAGAGTTCAGAGCCATGCACGGACCACGGCTCTGCCCAGATAGTACCTGCTGCCCCCTCCAAACATACCGAGCAGGACCCAGCTGAATACTTGCTGCCATCTCCAGACATACCAAGCAGGACCTAGCTGAGCACCTGCTGCCATCTCCAGACACCCCGAGCAGGACCCAACCAGTACCTCTGCCCCCTCCAGACATACCGAGCTGGACCCAGCTGGGTACCTGCTGCCATCTCCAGACATACCAAGCAGGACCCAGCTGAATACCTCCATGCCACCTCCAGACATACCAAGCAGGACCCAGCTAGTACCTGCTGCCCCCTCCAGACATACCGAGCTGGACCTAGCTGAGCACCTGCTGCCATCTCCGAACACACCAGGTTGGACCCAGCTGAAGACCTACTACCGAGCTGGAGAGCCTTGCTGCAGCCTCTCCCCGGCCTGTGGTTAATAGATGGCTGCCGGCAGCGTACAGCTGCGCGCCCGCCCCCGGACGACCCCCGCAGCGCAGGGATCATGCAGGACCTGGACGTTTACCACCAGGGCACCAACACCGGGTGGTAAACAACTACCGGTAGCGCCTTGCCACAGCACACCCTGCCCCTCTGCACAGGGTGCTGGGCTACCACAGACCCGCGGGGCAAGCGCCAGCTGACTGCCGAGTGCACGTGTCCGCAGCGTTGGCACACACGACTCCCGCACAATTGCGGATATAAATATGACGTCATGGACAATTGGCAAATGCTACATGATGAGGCAAGATGAGGAACTTCCTAAACTGAACTGAACTTCCTGCGATAATCATCTTCAAATAACTTCTTTCAACTTCCTTCCTGGAGGACGGTGGTGGTTATTGGTTTTTACGACACTTCGATCGTTGAGTCATGTAGCGTCGCCAATCTCTCACGCAGATTGGTGGCGGGCGAAGAGAAGTAACAGGTGAAACTCGAACACACAATCTTTCGATTGTGAGACGGGCAACTTACCCCTAGACTACCCGTCCCCTTACCCGGAGGACAAGAAATATTCCTGCCATCTTACACAGGCTTCACTCAATCAATCTTAACATAAACAACATGAAACATCATTCGAACAGCAAATCAACATGCAAGGCTGTCGAACTTCCACGAACTCTCCTCCAATCGCAGATATCCTTTTAAATCATTCTACCGACCACTTCTGCACGCACATATCATACAGGTGACTTCTGCAGGTGTGAATTCAGATTAATCTACGGAGAACAGCTCATGTATTTTTCTCCGGAACATCAAGCAACGTATCTCGGGAAACAAATACGTTGCTACGTTGGGCTGCGCTCCGTTGGTCAGTGCCCTGGAAAGGAGTGGACCAAATACAGACGCGCTCCGTTGGTCCACGTGCCCTGGAATGGTATGTGGACCAACACATACAGACACCGACCTCAGACACGACCGGATGGTTGGCGAATGTCTCGACAAGTCAACAGAGAAATTACCGATATGTAAAACCCTACCGCAGAAAAAGGCAACGAAGACCAGTTTCGTCACGCCTCTCCAGACATCTCCCGTCCCGACACATCTCCAGATGGGATCTCCGACACATCTCCCAGGTCAATGATTGCTTACAGAGGTGTTTATAGCGGCACATAGGAGGATGTAAACCCCAAGAGGTTTACATCAGTTCTCCATTTCGCCTGATGAAAAGCCAGCTTGCGAACAAGAATCAAAACATCACACAAATAGCATTACAAATTACGTTCAACTGACCACAGTCAATCACATTCGATCTGTCCACAACTGTCTATTCCAAGGGGAGGGGAGGGTACTCGACATCGCCAACCCGCCACGACTGATGTTGACCCTGACCCAGACACTGACTATGCCCCTGATCCCTACCCTACCCTGGGGCGGGAGCGCTCACCGGTCCGTCTCTGCGTAGACTCTCTCCAGCTGGGGCCGCAGCGGAGCGGTGACCGACACAGGCAGAGCCGCGAGGGCGCGTAGCGCCTCCTGACGACAGCCCGACTCCTCACCCTCCATCACCTGATGACACACGCATACAATATACAGACAATATACAGACAATACACAGACAATGTACAGACAATATACAGACAATATACAGACAATATACAGACAATAGCCAGACAACAGACAGATAACAGACAGATAATAGACAGACAATATACAGACAATATACAGCCGGACTTATCCCCATACATCACATGATGACACACACAGACAAAATACGGACAATATACAGACAATATACAAACAATACACAGACAATATACAGCCCCCCCCCCATCACCTGATGACACACACAGACAATATGCAGACAATATACAGCCGGACTTATCCCCATATGATGATGATTGATGATTTAGGTTTAAGGGCGCACCGACATTATAGCGCCCATCTTATCCCCATACATCACCTGATGACACACACACTATACAGCCAAACTAATTCCCCTCCGGGATGAGCCCGCTACACGGCCAGCTCTACCCTCAGCAGGATTTCCTCCCCTCCCCACCGATTGACGGCGCCCTTACCTGTTTGACCAGGGCAGGCACGGCAGCCTCGGACCGAAGGTTTGTCAGAGCGCGCAGGTGCATCAGGCAGCAGGACTCGTCCTGACAGGAGTGTAGCCTCGCCACCAGGTCACGAGACAGCTCGTCACAGATCTGCCGACCATCGGGTCACCACATCACGACAGGAGTGTAGCCTCGACACCAGGTCACGAGACAGCTCGTCACAGATCTGCCGACCATCGGGTCACCACATCACGACAGGAGTGTAGCCTCGACACCAGGTCACGAGACAGCTCGCCACAGATCTGCCGACCATCGGGTCACCACATCACGACAGGAGTGCAGCCTCGATACCAGGTCACGAGTCAGCTCGTCACAGATCAACAGGTCATCGGGTCACCTCATCACAACAGGAGTGTAGCCTAGAGACCAGGTCACGAGCCAGCTCGCCACAGATAAACAGGTCGTCAGGTCACAAGTCAACACAGATAATGACAGGGGCACAGCTCTGACACTAGGTTGTGACAGTCAGTCGCAGATCACTTCGGGATACAATGGCATCGCACGCTGAGGAAACGCACCTTCGCACATCAGATCAGTACAACTGTCCAAGTAAGTGGCACCTACGTCAGCGCTGTCAGCAGTTGTCGAACAGACCGTAAGCAGGGTTTCCTGGTGTGGACAGTAACTACGTCAGCAGCCGTCGAACACAGTGATCAGAGTTTCCTCGTGTGGACAGTACGTACGTCAGCGCTGTCAGCAGCTGTCGAACAGACCGTGAACAGGGTTTCCTGGTGTGGACAGTAACTACGTCAGCAGCCGTCGAACAGACCGTGAGCAGGGTTTCCTCGTGTGAATAGTACGTACGTCAGCGCTGTCAGCAGCCGTCGAACAGAGGGTCGCCGCCACGGCAGAGGTGGTCAGCAGAATCGTCTGGTGCAGCTCGGCAGACAGGTGCTGCTTTTTGCTCTCGCGAATCAGGTCTGCCGAAACAGGCTGTCAGAGCACGGGACCACAGAGCTCCGCCCGCAACACGCGCCAGTTCAGTGGCGGACCGGACCACTTGGGTGTGGCACCGCGACAGCGTCCGCACCGACCGCTGCGTTTCACCAAACTTTACCGTGGATATGGACACATTTGAACATGGTCTACGCACGATTATACACGGCGTGCTGAGCAATGAAGTTTTCTTCGTGTAGCACTATTACACTTTGTGGGTTGGATATTGGTTTTACGACACTTGGACCGTTCAGTCACATAGCGTCGCCAATCTCTCACGCCGATTGGTCGCGGGCGAAGAGTAGCGACAGGCGAGACTCGAATCCACATCCTTTCGCCCAACTACACTCCAAGCGTGGTGTTGATGTGCTACGAGGCTATTTCGTCGCAAGTACAGAAGGTCACACGCGATTTGCAACCTACTAAGCGTGCCCGCCGCACTGCCACATTGTTAGGTAATTACCCAGAAAACATCAGCACCGAATGGTTCACGCGACCCCAGGAGGGTGAAGGAGTGGTGGTTGTTGGCTTCAAATGTCGACCGTCAAATCCTGCAGCGTCGCCAATCTCACGCCGATTGGCCGTAGGTGAAGAGTGGCAACAGGCGAGACTAAGCCACGATCTTTCCATTCCGAGATGGGAAACTTACCCCTAGACTAGGGATAAGAATTAAACGCCAGTAAACTCCATATAATACAGTCTGCTTAACTTGTATTAATGGGTGAATGCAACTAGAATTTCGCCAAAACAATACCAAAACTGCACTACCTTCCGGCGTCAGCGCGACTCCCACCCTTCACCACCCTCCGGGAATGGTGGGACACCTCACCCTGCACCACCTTCCTGGGCTGGTGGGACACCTCACCCTGCACCACCCTCCTGGCCGGGTGGGACACCTCACCCTGCACCACCTTCCTGGCCGGGTGGAACACCCCACCCTTCACCACCCTCCGGGGCTGGTGGGACACCTCACCCTTCACCACCCTCCTGGGCTGGGTGGGACACCTCACCCTGCACCACCCTCCTGGGCGGGTGGGACACCTCACCCTTCACCACCCTCCTGGGCGGGTGGGACACCTCACCCTTCACCACCCTCCGGGGCGGGTGGGACACCTCACCCTTCACCACCTTCCTGGGCGGGTGGGACACCTCACCCTGCACCACCCTCCGGGGCGGGTGGGACACCTCACCCTTCACCACCCTCCTGGGCGGGTGGGACACCTCACCCTTCACCACCCTCCTGGGCGGGTGGGACACCTCACCCTTCACCACCCTCCGGGGCGGGTGGGACACCTCACCCTGCACCACCTTCCTGGGCGGGTGGGAGGCGACGGAGAGCGCCACCAGGTAGCGCTCCTCCCTGTCGATTGGGTCGGCGGCCTGCCAGTTGAGGACCCGCCGCACGGCCGAGTGGGCGGCCACCGTCTGGGCGGCACCGGCCGCGTCCAGCAGCGACAGCCTGGCCATACAGAGGGTGTCACACACGTCCAGCAGCGACAGCCTGGCCATACAGAGGGTGTCACACACGTCCAGCAGCGACAGCCTGGCCATACAGAGGGTGTCACAACGTCCAGCAGCGACAGCCTGGCCATACAGAGGGTGTCACACACGTCCAGCAGCGACAGCCTGGCCATACAGAGGGTGTCACACACGTCCAGCAGCGACAGCCTGGCCATACAGAGGGTGTCACACACGTCCAGCAGCGACAGCCTGGCCATACAGAGGGTGTCACACACGTCCAGCAGCGACAGCCTGGCCATACAGAGGGCGTCACACACGTCCAGCAGCGACAGCCTGGCCATACAGAGGGTGTCACACACGTCCAGCAGCGACAGCCTGGCCATACAGAGGGTGTCACACACGTCCAGCAGCGACAGCCTGGCCATACAGAGGGCGTCACACGTCCAGCAGCGACAGCCTGGCCATACAGAGGGCGTCACACACGTCCAGCAGCGACAGCCTGGCCATACAGAGGGTGTCACACACGTCCAGCAGCGACAGCCTGGCCATACAGAGGGTGTCACACACGTCCAGCAGCGACAGCCTGGCCATACAGAGGGCGTCACACACGTCCAGCAGCGACAGCCTGGCCATACAGAGGGTGTCACACACGTCCAGCAGCGACAGCCTGGCCATACAGAGGGTGTCACACACGTCCAGCAGCGACAGCCTGGCCATACAGAGGGTGTCACACACGTCCAGCAGCGACAGCCTGGCCATACAGAGGGCGTCACACACGTCCAGCAGCGACAGCCTGGCCATACAAGGGTGTCACACACGTCCAGCAGCGACAGCCTGGCCATACAGAGGGTGTCACACACGTCCAGCAGCGACAGCCTGGCCATACAGAGGGCGTCACACACGTCCAGCAGCGACAGCCTGGCCATACAGAGGGCGTCACACACGTCCAGCAGCGACAGCCTGGCCATACAGAGGGTGTCACACACGTCCAGCAGCGACAGCCTGGCCATACAGAGGGCGTCACACACGTCCAGCAGCGACAGCCTGGCCATACAGAGGGCGTCACACACGTCCAGCAGCGACAGCCTGGCCATACAGAGGGCGTCACACACGTCCAGCAGCGACAGCCTGGCCATACAGAGGGCGTCACACCGTCCAGCAGCGACAGCCTGGCCATACAGAGGGCGTCACACACGTCCAGCAGCGACAGCCTGGCCATACAGAGGGTGTCACACACGTCCAGCAACGTCCAGCAGCGACAGCCTGGCCATACAGAGGGCGTCACACACGTCCAGCAGCGACAGCCTGGCCATACAGAGGGTGTCACACACGTCCAGCAGCGACAGCCTGGCCATACAGAGGGCGTCACACAGTCCAGCAGCGACAGCCTGGCCAACAAGGTGTCACTCCAGCAGCGACAGCCTGGCCAACAGAGGGTGTCACACACGTCCAGCAGCGACAGCCTGGCCATACAGAGGGTGTCACACGTCCAGCAGCGACAGCCTGGCCATACAGAGGGTGTCACACACGTCCAGCAGCGACAGCCTGGCCATACAGAGGGTGTCACACACGTCCAGCAGCGACAGCCTGGCCATACAGAAGGTGTCACACACGTCCAGCAGTGACAGCCTGACCATACAGAGGGCGTCACACGTCCAGCAGAGACAGCCTGGCCATACAGAGGGTGTCACACGTCCAGCAGCGACAGCCTGGCCATACAGAGGGCGTCACACACGTCCAGCAGCGACAGCCTGGCCATACAGAGGGTGTCACACACGTCCAGCAGCGACAGCCTGGCCATACAGAGGGTGTCACACACGTCCAGCAGCGACAGCCTGGCCATACAGAGGGTGTCACACGTCCAGCAGCGACAGCCTGGCCATACAGAGGGTGTCACACACGTCCAGCAGCGACAGCCTGGCCATACAGAGGGTGTCACACCGTCCAGCAGCGACAGCCTGGCCATACAGAGGGTGTCACACACGTCCAGCAGCGACAGCCTGGCCATACAGAGGTTCAGTTCACACGTCCAGCAGCGACAGCCTGGCCATACAGAGGTGTCACACACGTCCAGCAGCGACAGCCTGGCCATACAGAGGGTGTCACACACGTCCAGCAGCGACAGCCTGGCCATACAGAGGGTGTCACACGTCCAGCAGCAGCCTGGCCATACAGAGGGGTCACACGTCCAGCAGCGACAGCCTGGCCATACAGAGGGTGTCACACACGTCCAGCAGCGACAGCCTGGCCATACAGAGGTGTCACACACGTCCAGCAGCGACAGCCTGGCCATACAGAGGTGTCACACGTCCAGCAGCGACAGCTGGCCATACGGGTCACACACGTCCAGCAGCGACAGCCTGGCCATACAGAGGGTGTCACACACGTCCAGCAGCGACAGCCTGGCCATACAGAGGGCGTCACACACGTCCAGCAGCGACAGCCTGGCCATACAGAGGGCGTCACACACGTCCAGCAGCGACAGCCTGGCCATACAGAGGGTGTCACACACGTCCAGCAGCGACAGCCTGGCCATACAGAGGGTGTCACACACGTCCAGCAGCGACAGCCTGGCCATACAGAGGGCGTCACACACGTCCAGCAGAGACAGCCTGACCACATCGAGTGTCACACTGATAGTGACACACTGAGAAGTGACACACAGAGCGACATCCTTAATCACACTTTCACTTTTTGTACCTTTAATAGGCATAATCGAAATGTCTGTTTACAACAAAAGCAAACCCAAAAGAATATCGACACACTGAAGTAGGGCAACCTCCACTTTGGCAAAAATGGAGATGCAAATGGTCCAGCATGTGCCGGTACCCACATGATGTCTCCGTTCCGGTGGCCGTATGTACCGACATGATGTCCCTGTTCCGGTGGCCGTATGTACCCACATGATGTCCCTGTTCCGGTGGCCGTATGTACCCACATGATGTCCCTGTTCCGGTGGCCGTATGTACCCACATGATGTCCCTGTTCCGGTGGCCGTATGTACCCACATGATGTCCCTGTTCCGGTGGCCTTGTGTACCCACATGATGTCCCTGTTCCGGTGGCCGTATGTACCCACATGATGTCCCTGTTCCGGTGGCCTTGTGTACCCACATGATGTCCCTGTTCCGGTGGCCGTATGTACCCACATGATGTCCCTGTTCCGGTGGCCGTATGTACCCACATGATGTCCCTGTTCCGGTGGCCGTATGTACCCACATGATGTCCCTGTTCCGGTGGCCTTGTGTACCCACATGATGTCCCTGTTCCTGACGTCCTGCAGGAGCACACATGAGCCCTGGTCGTCAGGCGGTGGCACCAGTCCTCGGACAAACGCGCCGCAGCTGCCACCAGGTCACAGCTGAGGTCCCAAGGTCACATGTCAAGCGTGGGCACCGCTCCCTCGGACAAACCGCGCCGCAGCTCCGCCACCAGGTCAGACAGCTGAGGTCACCATCACCTGTCAGACAGCGTGCCACAGCCCGCTCCGCCACCAGGTCAGACAGCTGAGGTCACCACAGGTCACACAGTACCGTTACGTCAGACAGCGTGGCCACCGCTCCCTCGATAAACCGCGCCGCAGCTCCGCCACCAGGTCAGACAGCTGAGGTCATCATCGGTCACCTACGTCAACAGCGCGCCGCAGCTCCGTCACAGGTCAGACAGCTGAGGTCATCATCAGGCCACCAGGTCAGACAGCTGAGGTCACCACAGGTCACCATACGTCAGAGAGCGTGGCCACCGCTCCCTCAGATAATCCGCGCCGCAGCTCCGCCACCAGGTCAGACAGCTGAGGTCACCACAGGTCACCATACGTCAGACAACGTGACCACCGCCCCCTCGGACAAACCGCGCCGCAGCTCCGCCACCAGGTCAGACAGCTGAGGTCACCACAGGTCACCATACGTCAGACAACGTGACCACCGCCCCCTCGGACAAACCGCGCCGCAGCTCCGCCACCAGGTCAGACAGCTGAGGTCATCATCAGGTCACCATACGTCAGACAGCGTGGGCACCGCTCCCTCAAATAATCCGCGCCGCAGCTCCGCACAGGTCAGACAGCTGAGGTCATCATCAGGTCAGACAGCTCCGCCACCAGGTCAGACAGCTGAGGTCACCACCAGGTCACCATACGTCAGACAGCGTGGCCACCGCTCCCTCAGATAATCCGCGCCGCAGCTCCGCCACCAGGTCAGACAGCTGAGGTCACCACAGGTCACCATACGTCAGACAGCGTGGCCACCGCCCCTCAGATAATCCGCGCCGCAGCTCCGCCACCAGGTCAGACAGCTGAGGTCATCATCAGGTCAGACAGCTGAGGTCACCACAGGTCACCATACGTCAGACAGCGTGGGCGCCGCTCCCTCGGTCAAACCGCGCCGCAGCTCCGCCGCCAGGTCAGACAGCTGAGGTCACCACAGGTCACCATACGTCAGACAGCGTGGCCACCGCTCCCTCAGATAATCCGCGCCGCAGCTCCGCCACCAGGTCAGACAGCTGAGGTCAACACCAGGTCAGACAGCTCCACCACCAGAAGACAGGTGGCGTCATCACAGGTCAGACAGCTGCGCCACTGCAAGTCACCACTGATCGGACAGCTGCGCCACCACAAGCTACATTGGTTCAGACAGCTGCCGTACAAGCTATCAGAGGCCATCGCACGTCGCCAGAGGTACTACAGGCCAAAGGAAATAAGACGGTTGCAGCAGATGTCGGCACAGACCCCACCTATCACCGGTGGCCACAGCAAATCACCGAAGTTCACTACAGGACACGACATGACAACACGACATGGTGAGGGGCCGGGTGTCGGCAGAAGAGGGGCCGAGTGTCGGCAGAAGAGGGGCCGGGTGTCGGCAGAAGAGGGGCCGGGTGTCGGCAGAAGAGGGGCGGGTGTCGGCAGAAGAGGGGCCGGGTGTCGGCAGAAGAGTGAAGAGGGGCCGGGTGTCGGCAGAAGAGGGGCCGGGTGTCGGCAGAAGAGGGGCCGGGTGTCGGCAGAAGAGGGGCCGGGTGTCGGCAGAAGAGGGGCCGGGTGTCGGCAGAAGAGGGGCCGGGTGTCGGCAGAAGAGGGGCCGGGTGTCGGCAGAAGAGAGGCCGGGTGTCGGCAGAAGAGAGGCCGGGTGTCGGCAGAAGAGAGGCCGGGTGTCGGCAGAAGAGAGGCCGGGTGTCGGCAGAAGAGAGGCCGGGTGTCGGCAGAAGAGAGGCCGGGTGTCGGCAGAAGAGAGGCCGGGTGTCGGCAGAAGAGGGGCCGGGTGTCGGCAGAAGAGGGGCCGGGTGTCGGCAGAAGAGAGGCCGGGTGTCGGCAGAAGAGAGTGTCGGCAGAGAGGGGCCGGGTGTCGGCAGAAGAGGGGCCGGGTGTCGCAGAAGAGGGGCCGGGTGTCGACAGAAGAGGGGCCGGGTGTCGGCAGAAGAGAGGTCGGGTGTCGGCAGAAGAGAGGTCGGGTGTCGGCAGAAAAGAGGGACCGCGTGTCGGCAGAAGAGAGGCCGGGTGTCGGCAGAAAAGAGGGACCGCGTGTCGGCAGAAGAGAGGCGGGATGTCAGAAGGGGAGATGGGAGTGGAGGAGAGATGGGAGTGGAGGAGAGATGGGAGTGGAGGAGAGATGGATGTGAAGGGGAGATGGATGTGAAGGGGAGATGGGAGTGGAGGGGAGATGGGAGGGCGGAGAGGGGATTATGAGTGGGCGTCGGGACGTCACCTTTCCGCAGCCGTCGGCGGCGCACCCTTGTGCGGCGGCGGGGCCGGGCAGGTCAGTCGGATGGGGCTGCCAGCCTAACCGGTCAGACAGCTGACGCAGAGCCTGCTCCACTGAGGCGGCCGGCACGGCCGGCACTGAAGTGCCTGCCGGACAAGGTAGGTCAGGTCACAGAGCCTGCTCCACGAGGGAGCGGCCGGCACTGACCGGGAGGTACCTGCCGGACACAGGTCAGGTCAGACAGCTGACAGAGCTGCTCCACTGAGGCGGCCGGCACGGCCGGCACTGACCGGGAGGTACCTGCCGGACACAGGTCAGGTCAGGTCACAGAGCCTGCTCCACTGAGGCGGCCGGCACGGCCGGCACTGACCGAGAGGTGCCTGCCGGACACAGGTCAGGTCAGGTCACAGAGCCTGCTCCACTGAGGCGGCCGGCACGGCCGGCACTGACCGAGAGGTACCTGCCGGACACAGGTCAGGTCAGGTCAGGTAACAGAGCCTGCTCCACTGAGGCGGCCGGCACTGACCGGGAGGTGCCTGCCGGTCACAGGTCAGGTCAGGTCAGGTCAGCTCAGGTCAGCTAACAGACCCGTCCATTGAGGAAACCGGCACATTACGTTTGTGGTACCATGCATGCCTTCACGGGCTACCAAGAGTGCAGTTGCGGTCTGTGCACCAACTCGTGTTTGCCGTCTGGTGGCCAGCCCCGAACCTGCAGTAGCGTTGTCCCACAGGCTGCCTGCCTATATCCTCGCTCGTCCAGAATCCCTAAAGACGCCTTATATTGGCGTAATAGCTCGAATGTGAGGAAATGGATACATGACCAGGTGCGTCCATCGACGGCGATCTTGAGAGAATCTTTGTGATGACGATGACGTGATGATGACGTGACGATGTGGGGAAAGCCGGTTTACTGGCTTCATGACAAGTCGACTGCTTCGACTATACAGCGTCGCTGATCCCTCACGTCGGCTGATCGCAGAAAGAAGAATGGGCGACAAGCGAGGCTCGAACCCACAACCATTCGGCTAGAAGGCGCGCGTTCCAATACTGCATTTCTCAGGCTTTGTGGCATCACATTTCGATTTGACGGGCATCCGACCAAGATGTTCACATGATTCATCTCAGATGACCATGCCATCCCCAGCTACAGCAATAACTAATGACGTGCTGTGTGACCAGTGACGTGCACACAGTGTGACCAGTGACGCTATGTGACAGTGACGGTGACCAGTGACGTGTCGTGTGATCAGTGACGTGTCGTGTGATCAGTGACGTGTCGTGTGACCAGTGACGTGCAGTGTGATCAGTGACGTGGCGTGTGACCAGTGACGTGGCGTGTGACCAGTGACGTGGCGTGTGACCAGTGACGTGGCGTGTGACCAGTGACGTGGCGTGTGACCAGTGACGTGGCGTGTGACCAGTGACGTGGCGTGTGACCAGTGACGTGCGTGACCAGTGACGTGCGTGTGACCAGTGACGTGGCGTTACCAGTGAGTGACGCCAGTGGGGTGTACCAGTGACGTGGCGTGTGACCAGTGACGTGGCGTGTGACCAGTGTTGACCAGTGACGTGCAGGGTGACCAGTGACGTGCAGTGTGACCAGTGACGCGATATGGAATGCTGTGACATGCGGTGACCATTGACCGAAACACTGACCGGTGAGGGGCGGGTATGGCCGAGTGGTTAAGGTGTCGGGCTATGGGTACCAAAGGTCCCGGGTTCGACTCTAGCGCCATTCAGGACATTTCCCAATCCCGCGACGCACCGGCGAAACAGTGTGGGCGGCGCCATTAGCCGTGAATGTGCATAAAGTGTGTCGTGAACCAATCAATAAAGAAACAACAAACAACTGACCGGTGACGTGCATCAGCTGCAGCGAGGTCAGCTCGGTGCCGTAGCCGTCGCGGACGGCCGGCGTCAGGCGGTGCCGCTCCTCGGACGAGACGGACGCCAGACCGAGAGCCGCCGCCGGGCGACAGCGAGTAGCGCGTCTCGCGCTCAGAGCTGACGACCACCTCCAGTACCTGGGGTCAGGTCAGGTCAGGTCAGGTCAGAGCTGACCACCACCTCCAGTACCTAAGGTCAGGTCCAGTCAGGGTCATGGGCGACAGCCGATTTTGTTAACCGAGGTCATGTCGACTAAGGTCAGATCAGTTAGGTCAGAGGTAACGAATACATCCAGCGCCCGAGGTCAGGTCAGAGGTGACGATCATGTTCAGTACCTGAGATCTGGCCAGGTAAGCAGTGTAACGATTTCGTAATGGTGTCGCGACCGTCCACAGTAGCGGCGCGACTGTCCACAGTAGCGGCGCGACCGTCCACAGTAGCGGCGCGACCGTCCACAGTAGCGGCGCGACCGTCCACAGTAGCGGCGCGACCGTCCACAGTAGCGGCGCGACCGTCCACAGTAGCGGCGCGACCGTCCACAGTAGCGGCGCGACCGTCCACAGTAGCGGCGCGACCGTCCACAGTAGCGGCGCGACTGTCCACAGTAGCGGCGCGACGACGTCCACAGTAGCGGCGCGACCGTCCACAGTGGCGCGACCGTCCACAGTAGCGGCGCGACCGTCCACAGTAGCGGCGCGACCGTCCACAGTAGGCCACTGTCCACAGTAGCGGCGCGACCGTCCACAGTAGCGGCGCGACCGTCCACAGTAGCGGCGCGACTGTCCACAGTAGCGGCGCGACCGTCCACAGTAGCGGCGCGACCGTCCACAGTAGCGGCGCGACCGTCCACAGTAGCGGCGCGATCGCCCATAAAGCTCCTCAGTGTTAGCTACTCGGGTTTTAGGGCGCTCGGACCAGAACACGTGATCATTCAGCGGCCACCCGCCGACGGCGCGGCCGTGCCGGCAGACGCGGCAGACGCGGCGCGTACCGGGTGGCTGGCGACGAGCAGCGGCGCGGCGGCGACACAGCCCGTCTTGGTCTTCACCACGCCGCGACGACCGTCCCAACCGGTAGGTGACGTCACACGCGCCGGACGCGTCCGTCTCGCGGTACTGGCGACACACGGCGACACACGGCGTCACGTCAGCGTCACGTGACCGGGAGGTACTGGCGACACACGGCGTCACGTCAGCGTCACGTGACAGGGAGGTACTGGCGACACACTGCGACACAAGTCCGGCCCTGTAATATATGGCGAGGTACGACACGGTGGAAGTCCGGTACTGCAATATATGGCGAGGTACGACACGGTGGAAGTCCGGTACTGCAATATATGGCGAGGTACGACACGGTGGAAGTCCGGTACTGCAATATGTGGTGAGGTACGACACGGTGGAAGTCCGGTACTGCAATATATGGCGAGGTACGACACGGTGGAAGTCCGGTACTGCAATATATGGCGAGGTACGACACGGTGGAAGTCCGGTACTGCAATATATGGCGAGGTACGACACGGTGGAAGTCCGGTACTGCAATATATGGCGAGGTACGACACGGTGGAAGCCCGGCCCTGTAATATATGGCGAGGTACGGTACGGTGGAAGTCCGGCCCTGTAATATATGACTAGATACAGCACTGTGAGAGTCCGGCCCTGTAATATATGGTGAGGTACGACACGGTGGAAGTCCGGTCACGCAATATATGGCGAGGCGTACAACAGACGACTTTGGCGACGGTCAGACCTGGACCACACCCGGCTGGAGGCACGCGCCGTGGACTGGGTCACCGGGCAGAGACCTCTGGTCACGAGGCCGCCGCGCGGCTCCCGCTACCACTTACTCTCCAGCAAAAGCCAGCCCCAGCCCCAGTCCCAGTCCCAGTCCCAGCCCCAGTCCCAGCACAAGCCGCGAGCTACAGCCCCAGCCTGAGCCACACCACCAACCCGACCCCACACGACCCCACCCCAGCCCCGGCCACACCACCTTCTGTCGCCCTTCATAGCTGGTCGACTTCTCTTTCTGCCACTTCGCCGTGGCCGCGGACAATTTATCGCCTGGGCCCGGTCTCGCACCACTGACCTCCATCTGACCCTTCACTTAACCGGATCTGACGCGGCACTCGGCTCTAAACGGCTCCACTCACGACTACCGCCTCGACCAGACCCCTACTGCCCCTCACCTGACCCCCTGCCGCCCCTCACCTGACCCCTGCCGCCCCTCACCTGACCCCTACTGCCCCTCACCTGACCCCTGCCCCCTCACCTGACCCCTGCCGCCCCCCTTCCCTCACCTGACCCCTACTGCCCCTCACCTGACCCCTGCCGCCCCTCACCAGACCCCTGCCCCTTCCCCTACCCCTGCCCTCACCTGACCCCTACCCCTCACCTGCCGCCCCCTCACCTGACCCCCGCCGCCACTGACCTGGCCGTCGGGCCGCAGCTGCAGCAGGCCGATCAGGCCGCGCGCCAGGTTGGCGCGCTCCTCGGCCAGCTGCGGGTGGCGCCACAGTCGCGGCGGCGCGTCGCCAGATGTCAGCACCAGCAGCGGCCGCGCCACGCCGCCGTCCAGCCGGGACGAGTGCGCCACGAAGCCGTCCGGCCGCGGCGCGCGCCGCGAGCGGACCAACAGCTGAGCTGAGGTCACCTGCGGTACAGAGCACACAGTAACCTGCAGTACAGAGCACACAGTAACCTGCAGTAAGGCACCAGTAACCGGGTGCAGTAGGAGTCACCTGTAATATAGGGTATATAGTAACCTACAGTAGAGCACACAGTAACCTGCAGTATAGAGCACACAGTAACCTGCAGTACAGAGCACACAGTAACCTGCAGTACAGAGCACACAGTAACCTGCAGTATAGAGCACACAGTAACCTGCAGTACAGAGCACACAGTAACCTGCAGTACAGAGCACACAGTAACCTGCAGCAGAGAGCACACAGTAACCTGCAGTACAGAGCACACAGTAACCTGCAGTAAGCACAATACGGGGCGGTAGCGGGTGTGGGAGTCTGTAATAAGGGCAAAGTAACCACAGTATAGAGCACACAGTAACCTGCAGTACAGAGCACACAGTAACCTGCAGTACAGATAACACAGTAACCTGCAGTACAGAGCACACAGTAACCTACAGCACAGAACACACAGTAACCTACAGTACAGAGCACACAGTAACCTCAGTACAGAGCACACAGTAACCTGCAGTACAGAGCACACAGTAACCTGCAGTACAGAGCACACAGTAACCTGCAGTATAGAGCACACAGTAACCTGCAGTACAGAGCACACAGTAACCTGCAGTACAGAGCACACAGTAACCTGCAGTATAGAGCACACAGTAACCTGGGGAGGCACCGGCAGCTGGGTGGTGGGAGTCACCTGCAGTATAGAGCACACAGTAACCTGCAGTATAGAGCACACAGTAACCTGCAGTACAGAGCACACAGTAACCTGCAGTACAGAGCACACAGTAGCCTGCAGTACAGAGCACACAGTGCACTATACTGCATCTCAGCAGTTGGGGAAGGAGTCACCTGGGCCTGGGGATGGGTAATCTCAGCACCTGGGGAAGTGTCACCAGTCACCTGAACCTTGGGACGAGCACGCGCACGGACGACGAGACAGACACAAAGGTCACACCACGGTGTTATAACAAAACCCATTCCGAGCGTCCAACAGTCTACTGCTCGAAATCACCAACTCGGCAACTTTGACCATTTCGAAAGTCAGCTGTCCGACAGAAGCATCGGTTTGCGTAACTTTTCGGCGACCATCGACTCCCCAACATTACACCTCGTGTCTCACGTTTCGGCACGTCATTTTGGTAATAGCTGCGTTGGCGCCGACAGTTGTTTGATTGATTGATTATTTGGGCTTGAGGGCGCGCCGACTACAAGGTCATTTAGCGCCCATAACAGTCGCCGTGTTTCTGGGCTCGCTAACTAGGTGGCTATGTCAGGACCACACGACCGGTGCCTTACAGCGTCGGCATCATGGCTGGCGTGCTTCCATATCCACTGTAAACACCCGCAGCCGCCCCACGTCATCACTACTGCGCTGCCATATCTACCGCTACAACCGGCAGTTTCACTCGGGTGTTGCCAGACACCACGCGACCCACCACGAACATCGGCAGCTGGTGGCGACCGAGGCTCAAGTGCTGCCATATGTCACGTGACCCACCGTGACATAAAGACATAAAAGATTAGTGCAACTATGAGCCACAAGGGCCCTTCTTGGTTGCACTCTGTACACTGAACCAGTTGCCCACCAAATCTGTCAATCAGCCCTCCCTGTAATACTGAAAAGCAAGCCCTCTATTCTTATAATGATTGTCTATGCTGTTTTTAAAGATGTTCAATGTGCTGCTACTGACGATGTTTTCTGGCAGCTGGCTCCAGTGTTCCACTACCCTGTTGGTGAAGAAAGTTTGCCTTAACCTTGTTCTGCTGTGTTTAACTTTAATTTGAATTTATGACCTCTAATTGCATCATTTCTGTTAAATTCAAACATTTCCCCAAGGTATCCCCTCTCCAGACCATGGACAAATTTAAAGACCTCGATGGGATCTCCTCTCAGCCTTCTATATCTAAGTGAAAACATATTCAATTTCTTCAATCTTTCCTCATATGCCAGGTTGCTTATGCCATTAACCATTTTTGTAGCCCTCTTTTGTACTCTCTCCAAAAGCCAACAATCTTTTTCATAGCTAGGAGACCAAGCTTGGATGCACTATTCCAAATGTGGCCTGACGTATGCACAGTAAAGCTTCCTGATCACTTCCTCACTTGTGTATGATACATTCCTATTTATTGCCCCGAGCATTCTCAGTGCCTTCTTCCTGGCTTCCTTGGTCTGTTCTGATGCCCCCAGTTTTGTGTTTAGAATAACACCTAAATCCTTCTCCTGTTGAGTCACTGATAGCACTTGGCCACCCATCAAGTATGGAGCCTTCATATGCTGCTTACCTACATGCATGATTTTGCACTTATCAAAGTTAAATTTCATTTGCCATTCTTCGGACCACTTCACAAGTTCGTCTAAGTCTTTTTGCAGCGAGATATGCTCATCATGACCTGTTATTGCCCTAAAGACCTTCAAATCATCCGCAAATTTCAAAACTTTACTGCTTAGGCCACTTTCAATGTTATTAACAAATATAATGAACAGTAATGGCCCTAGTACTGACCCCTGGGGGACTCCACTAAGAACATTTTGCCATGATGACTTTGTACCATTTAGCATCACTCTTTGCTGTCTATCTGAAAGCCACAACTCTATCCATTTTAAGATGCTACCTGCAATACCATGGGACTGAAGCTGTATCATTAACCGTTTATGGGGTACCTTGTCAAAGGCCTTACTAAAGTCAAGATATGCTACATCAACCTGATTTCCCTGGTCAAATTGTTCTGTGGCGTAGTTCAAAAAGTCCAAGAGGTTTGTGAGACACGATCGTCCTTTTCTAAACCCATGTTGAGTATTTTGAATCAATCTGCTACCTTCCATATAACTAACTATTCTATCCTTGATAATTGATTCGAGTACCTTGAGCAGTGAGCATCAGCAGCTGGTGGCGATCGTCGGTCGGGTGCTGCCATATGTCACGTGACCCACCGTGAGCATCAGCAGCTGATGGCGACCAAGGCTCAAGTGCTGCCATATGTCACGTGACCCACCGTGAGCATCAGCAGCTGGTGGCGATCGTCGGTCGGGTGTTGCCAGATGACAGAGCACTCGGCGCCGGCCACGATCTGGTAGCCGATGTCCTTCACGGCGGTGTGCGTCCTCTGGTGCAGCTCGCTCAACAGCACCGTGGTGTTGTAGCTGAGGCTGTAGGTGACGCCCACCTCCAGACCTCCGCCGGCTGCCGGGTCAGGTCAGGTCAGGTCAGGTGTTGTAGCCGAGGCTGTAGGTGACGCCCACCTCCAGACCTCTGCCGGCTGCCGGGTCAGGTCAGGTATTTTAGCAGAGGCTTTAGGCGACGTCCACCTCCAAACCTCCTCCGGCTGCCGGGTCGGGTTATGTCAGGCCAATTCAGGTCAGGTCAGGTCAGGTCAGGTGGTATTGCAGCTGATGCTACAGGTGAACCAGGTCAGAATCAGATTTCAGCCAGCTTCCAGGTCAAATCAGACCAGGCTTGATGGTGCTGTAGTAGGTAACCCAGTCTTTCATACCCCCTGTTGCCAGGTCAGGTCAGGTCAGGTCAGATCAGATCGTCAGGTGGTGCTGAAGTAGACCTCGAGACCTCCGCCGGCCGTCAGGGTATGTTAGATCCGATAAGGTCGGATCGACAAACTGCTTTACTATCTCCCAGTATCCATTCGACTAAAAAGGAAATATCTACGTGCTACTTAGTCCTTTGTCACGTTCTGCCAGCAGTAATGGACTGCCAGGTTTTCCCAACGAGACTTCCTGAAAATCACCATTTTGAGAGACCAGCAGGAAATCGATTTCAAGACATTCAGACAGAAGCTAACCTAGCATTATCCACACAGAACGTCGTGGGTGTAACTTATCAAAAGTTCCGAAACACAGGTGAGCCTCCGAAAGCTCAGAAATTCCAGAAAGATGGTTTGCACAATATTGGCACTAATCATGTAGTTTGAAATTAATAGTGTAATTATCCGCTTGCATGAGTAAACCGTTGAACCGAGCGGTTATCACGTGCACCACGAAATATTGACCTATCATTTGGGCTGAAGGGCTACGAGGTCTAGCACACAACAGTGGATTGTTCCAGTCGTCGCTATGGGATGTGGCTCGTACCACAGGCATACTTCTTCCTGGCGTATCCTGGTGTCAACGTCCCGGGTAAATGGCACACAATTTCACATTAGAGAAGCGGAAGAGACCTCCGGATTCCACGATGTGTGGAATTCTTCAGCTTCCTACAACAGCTCATCGCTATGTCGTGTATCCAATGCCTCTTATGATACCCGAGGGTCTCCTGATCAGATGTGAAGCTTTGTTTACTGATTCAGCGTGAAACAGTTGATTTTAGGGGCGGCAGAATAGCATCTGGCGTGAACGCGTATGCGAAACAACAGCAAGACCTGGAGAGCAGGACGGGTGTCAAAAATATGCGGGCAAAATTAGGTGTATGACACACCATGCTTGACACTAGTCATTGCTTATGATACAAACGAGCCGGTTCAATTCAAACTTCCCACAACTGAAGCTAGTGTATCAGCAACACCGGGTACTTTGTGCAATAACAAAAAAAATTGACATTTGATTCAGAGACCGATTTCGATCCATCGAGAGGTCTATTCCTAGTCCTTTGTTTTCTCATACTACGGAATTCCAGTTAAATTTGTATTTGGCTTACACCCAATAGTCCCTGAAAACATCGAAGTCCCTAAGAACTAAATATTTACCTAGGTCATTAACAAAAACATCTCCCACATGCAAAATGTCAATCTCAGCAGTGGCCATATGTATTACTTCGTGGATGCAAATGGTTGCATGCATTTTGCACCTGACACTTCTATACTTGTGTTCCCCTCGTCATCGTGCATGTTCAGTGTCAAGCTGGGTGGTGGTAGTGGTCTTTGCTTTGCTTTAGGGCGCGTCGACTGTGCTAGTCATTGTACGCCCATAATGCTATCTGTCACAACATTTCCGTTAAGTGGGGGTCTTATCTCATATCAAGGTGCTTATGGTGGGCCATATATTATGCTAAAATTTACTTGTCCCAGATAGATAAATGTCCACGGATGCAACGATCTGAGAGTCATCGGCCGTCAGTCATCTTAGTGCCGTATCAATGCTTCTAAGCCCAATATATCTGCGGCGTGCAGGTTCCAGTCCAGGATAGAGAAAGAGCACATGCTATACCGTTGGTTGGTTGGTTATTGGTTTTACGACACATCGACCGTTGAGTCATGCAGTGTCGCCAATATCTCACGCAGATTGGTCGCGGGCAAAGAGTAGCGGCAGGTGATATTCGAACCCACAACCTTTCGATTGCGAGACGAGCATCTTACCCTCAGGCTACTCGCCCCTTCATGCTATACCGTGAGTGGAGTGGCACAGCGTGGACACAGCGGGCGGCCACTTGCCGTCAGCAGGCACCTGTGTGTAGCCAGTGTATGGCAGATCCGAAGACGGCACAGCACAACCTCCTCCTCCCTTCTGTGTGCGTGAATGAGGATTCCCACGTTCCGAGTAATGGTTTTTGTTAGCTTCAGTTTGCTAGTTTTCGTGTTCCAAGAGCATCGTCATTATCGGTTAAAAAGGGATGATATTGATGTCTCGTTGGTTGATCATCGGTTTTACGACACATCGACCGTTGAGTCACGTAGCGTCGCCAATCTCTCACGCCGATTGGTCGCGGGCGAAGAGTAGCGACAGGCGAGATTCGAACCCACAACCTCTCGATTGTGAGACGAACGACTTGCCCCTAGGCTACTCGTCCCCGATATTGACGTCTCGAAATCTCTAGGGAGAAGGGCGAGGCGCGTCCTGCGGCCACAGTTCGCAGCCTCGTTGCCAGCGAGGCCTACGTGACTTGGAATCCACATCAGTGACGTTGACTTCCCTATCATTAAGATAAATCAACGTAGCCGCGATCTCGTGTACGATGTGGTAATCATGGCTAAATACTTTCAGAGTTAATAGGCCGCTCAGGGAGTCGGTGAGTATTAAATGACATGTGCCACTGGTTCTGTAGTCATACTTAATAAAACGAAGAGCCTGCAGGATGGCATATAGTCGTGTCGCAAAGACTGACGAGTGTCTTGGGTTGGCTATTTGGGCTTAGGGGCGCTTCGACTGCTTCGGTCATACAGCGACGAGTGTCTATAGTAAAGATCGACGAGATGCGAGTCTAACGGATTCGATATGCGAGTGACATACACATGCACATTCTACGCCGCTACTGATTTTCGACCAGACTGTGTAGATCCGCACGGTGTCCGTATACCAACTGATCCTGCTTAATGCGCGCACACGGGAGTCAGTTGTGCTAATATGATCCCTCCTGAACCACTCAACGGGAGGTCAAAGGCGACCTCGATCCGCCGCCAAGGGGACGGGCGCAGATGGAACACGGAGCTGTGCTCTGCACTTCGGTTTAACCTTGCATTCGCCAAGCGAGTGGGCAATGCGTAGGCTGAATGACAATATATACTTCCTGGTATTTGGTCGTGGGTGTATCTACAGTAGAAAATACCCACAGTTACGTTGGATGGCGTGGGGTTTGTGCCAACTTGCAGTCGTATTTTGAACCGAGCTTTCCCATAGCAGTGATAAAGGAGGTTCGTTAGCCTCAATAATGACTCAGTTGGCGAAGTCCGAAACGCACTGGTAATGCGGAGGGGGGGATGGTGCAGACAATCGAGGATACGTTTCGTGATCTAAGAAGCACCATCAGTTAAAACTTCCATAGTCAAGCCGTGAGCGGATCAACGAACGATACATCAGAAGTGAAATACCACGATCTGCTCCACACGAGCAGCTTAATACTACTCTCAAGAGCTGAAGTCACTTGGTGCAACTGTCCCTCAGCTGTCTAATGTGTTCCTTATTATTATTTCAAGTAACTATTATTATTCCAATTAATTATTTAATTATTATTTATTTTTTTACTTTAATCAATTATTTCAATAATTATTATTATAATTATTCCAAGAGCCACAGACACAGTCAGGAATCTAATCAGGACCAGGGGTGCAACGCGTAATCGGCTAGTACCAAGGGTCGTCTGCGTGCTTGTTGGGCCGTCGGTCTCCTCAATAGGGAGAAAACAACTTGCTCACGCATCATCTCGCAGGTCAACTGAAGCGAAACGAACGGTGTAGTGTGCGACCTCGCAGTGGCATTGACTGCGGAGTCGGAGCGGTAGGTCCCAGGGTTGGTAAGGAGATTACCAGTGTTGGCAGAGAGATTACCAGTGTTGGCAGAGAGATTACCAGTTGCAGAAGATTACCAGTGTTGGCAGAAGATTACCAGTGTTGGCAAAAATTACCAGTGTTGGAGATTTCAGTGCAGAGATTACAGTGTGGAAGGGTGATTACCAGTGTTGGCAGAGAGATTACCAGTGTTGGCAGAGAGATTACCAGTGTTGGCAGAGAGATTACCAGTGCTGGCAGAAAGATTACCCGTGGTGGGAGGGTGATTACCAGTGTTGGCAGAGGGATTGCCAGTGCTAACTGAGATTACCAAGGTTGGCAGGGAGATTGCCAGGGTTGGCATACAACAGTTGAATTCGGCACAAAAAAGGTAACAGCTTCGGCTGTTCCAGTTTGTCACCGACGCAGCTGGAGCTGCAGCACGCCACAACCAAAACTAGTTGCGACGCTTTTGACGAGCACGTGGAAAACGTGCGTCTTAACGAAGAAACGCACGTCCCGCACCGGCACAGCAGAGGCCCGGGATCGCAGACCGGCTCCGGTCGGTACAATGTCTGACAGGGCTAAAATACTCGTTTTCCATTAGGTGCGAGATGCCGAAACGAGCACAGTAGGATGTCGAAATTTGCCATAGAATTAGTGTCATTTAAAATGATTTTGATGTCTTTTAGACTAAAAGATGAGTCCATGATGTACGTACTTATGACTGGATCTGTATCATTTGTTTTGAGATTCAAAATTTCAAAAGAGCTATATTCGGGATGGGGAGAATGATAACCATGATATAAACTGGTATTGAATGCCATATCACATTATAGGTCATCACATTACCTGAAAATGCGTCGCCAATGTTCATTTCTCACCATTCCTTATCGAGAGCATGTACATGGTATGCATAAACAAGTTACTCTTAGAAAGGATACATGAATTCTACACAAGCATTCATCAAGGAGCAGGATATGGGCGCTAAATGATCTACTATGGTCGATGCGCCCTAGAACCCTGACCACACACACAAGGAGCAGGATGCCAATACTTCTTGGAGAAGGATGTTGATTAAGTGTTCAGAAAGTGGTATATTCCACCCTATTTCATGAACAATTTATCACTGATGTCTGACGACCAGCTGGACGCGTGCCGCGTGCCGGCGTTGGCAACAGAGACGAGGGCCGCTTAGCCTGTCCTCGATCCGGTTTTAATACTGAACTGCACTGAGTGAACTGAGCCCACGGTGAACTCTGGTGTGAACGGAACCTTGGGTTCTTTTACGACGAATTAAACCGTTAGGTCATATAGCGTCGCCAACGTCTCGCGCCGATTGGTCGCGGGTGGACTCGGTAAGTGCCGTCGGTTGTGAGATTAGAACTCACAATCTTGCGATCACGACTCAGACGCTCTACCAACTGAGCTACCGCGGCCCCAACAGTGAACTGTGAACTTTGAACAAAGCTCGGTGTGAGCTGAGCGGGCCAACCGGCATCAGTAGGTTCAGCACGCATACTTCGCATCGCATCGCATCACGGCACCAACGAACCCAGGCCCAGCCACGTAGCCGCTCAGCTCACACCCGGCGGCATCGAGGCCCAGCCACGTAGCCGCCGCCTCGAAAGCCAGCCCGACACGACTCTCCACGTGGCAGTGGCGTCACAGCACCCCCACCCCTCCCTCCCTCCCTGGGAGCGCGCAGCAATGCGGCAATCTAACCAACTCAGACGGATAGCCGGCCGGCGGCCCGGAACCGCTTCCGCAGTCGGCACGATCCCGGTTCCCAGCGCACTCGACACGGCAGCGCCGCAATTACGCTTGCACGTCGACAACCAACCAGAAACGAGCACGTGTCACGCAGTGTGCTCAAACCACGCCGCCACGACAGGCTATTATTCCTGGAAACCGGACGGCGGCCGGGCGGCCGGACGGGTCAGACCCGGAAGGAGTCAGGACCGGACCGGACCAGGCCAGACCAGGCCAGACCAGACCAGACCAGACCAGACCAGACCAGACCACACCAACCAGGCCATGCCAGACCAGGCCAGACCAGGCCAGACCGGACCAGACCGGCGGACAGTCCAGTCAGCCTTGTGTGTCCGGCCAGATGGTCCAGCGGCGTCACCCAGCCGCCGGCCCAGCCGAGTCCAGCGACAGAGCGGCCGGGTCGGCCAGCCAAACGTGCCGCCACAGATAATCCACAGCCGGGTCCGCCACCCAGACGTGCCGCCACAGATGATCCACAGCCGAGTCAGACAGCCAACGTGCCGCCACAGATGATCCACAGCCGAGTCGCCACCCAGACGTGCCGCCACAGATGATCCACAGCCGGGTCGGCGGCCAGACGTGCCGCCACAGATGATCCACAGCCGGGTCCGACACCCAGACGTGCCGCCACAGATGATCCACAGCCGAGTCCGACACCCAGACGTGCCGCCACAGATGATCCACAGCCGGGTCCGACAGCCAAACGTGCCGCCACAGATGATCCACAGCCGGGTCCGACACCGAGACGTGCCGCCACAGATGATCCACAGCCGAGTCAGACAGCCAGACGTGCCGCCACAGATGATCCACAGCCGGGTCCGACAGCCAGACGTGCCGCCACAGATGATCCACAGCCGGGTCCGACACCCAGACGTGCCGCCACAGATGATCCACAGCCGGGTCGGCGGCCAGACGTGCCGCCACAGATGATCCACAGCCGGGTCAGACAGCCAGACGTGCCGCCACAGATGATCCACAGCCGGGTCCGACACCCCCCCAGCCCGAGTCAGACACCCAGACGTGCCGCCACAGATGGTCCACAGCCGGGTCGGCCACCCAGACGTGCCGCCACAGATGATCCACAGCCGGGTCCGACACCGAGACGTGCCGCCACAGATGATCCACAGCCAGACGTGCCGCCACAGATGATCCACAGCCGAGTCCGACACCCAGACGTGCCGCCACAGATGATCCACAGCCGGGTCGGCGGCCACCCCGGCGGGCCGGCGTCTGCGTCAGTCTCGTCTGGCGGCTGTTGGTTTTACGACACGTCGACCGCTGAGTCGCGTCGCGTCGCCAAACTCTCGCGCCGACTGGTCGCGGGCGAAGAGTAGCGACAGGCGAGACTCGAACCCACGACCGTCCGAACGCGAGACGGGTAACTCACCCCCAGACCACTCGTCCCCTGCTAGTCTCGTCCGTCACGGCCCACTGGCCAGCGGCGGCTCGGCCAACAGGTCACCGCCAATGGTCAGACGGCCGGCCCGCCACCAGGTAACGGAGCCACGCGCAGGCGGAGCCCAGAGGCTACCGCTGGCGGTGTGACCACTGGGGCGCCCCGCAAATACCGGCTCTCTTCCAGACGTGCCGCTCGCAGTGGAATTAGTTAGTTAGTTATTGGGGTTTAGGGGTGCATCGACTGCAGAGGTCGTGCAGCGCCCAGCTCGCAGTGGAGTAGGGAAATTCGCTCCCTCGCGGTTACTGGATTTATAACGCGTCGACGGCTTTGGATCACATTGTGTCGGCAATCTTTCACGCAGACTGGCCACGTGCGAAAAGCAGCAACAGGCGAGACTGACTCACAACCTTTCGGATGGGAGACGGGCATCTTACCTCCCCGGGGTAGTGGTACCCTTCGTCTCCCCGTGAGTCACGTAAATATTACCCGAGTGGAGCAGCACAGAAAGCCTGCCATCAGTGAAACAAACTCGGGCCAGGCGGCCGATGTCTCTGCTCTCGATCTGCTCAGAACTTAAACATTACAGTCATCCAGTCAATGCTGCCACAAGCAACACACTCGAACCACGGTCTATCAAATACCTCGTCACGCCAACAGCGGAAATAAACAGACCGCCGTTATTATATGGGCGCAAACATACAGTCCAAACGCAACGCTCTCGTTAATGCATCATAATGCGCATCCCATTTCGCTTTTTGCTCACGTTACAAACCATAATCAAGCACATCAGGAGTATGTAGGACATGGGTCTTGCTGACAAACAAGCTACATGGAGCATGCTATTCGTATTCAACAGATTGGAAGGTATCCTCTCCAAGCAAGTGCGCAACCTTGGAGGGGGGACAAAAGCTGGACAGAGGTCAGAATTGTTTTTTTCCCAGATATCCAACTGAAAATCGCTCGAAAATGTTAATTTCGGAAGATTCAGGAAACATTGGGTGGCGGCCGGGTGAAATACCTCCTCAGCCCAGCAGCCGGGGGAGAGGGGGGGCGAAGCCAAGGCCAGCCCTGGCGGCGGCTCATACACCCTGCGACTTGTTTATCCACACATATATACCGCCCGAGACTCCAGCGGCGGACCGAGCCAGCTCGACAACCACACAGAGCACAGAGCCGAACACATGGCGCCGAGTCAGGGAGCCCGCCACACGCAAACGCCAGCCATAAATCGCGATGTAAGCACACATTGGATAACTGACCTTCAAAAGCCGTGCTCGCACAGAATCCAGGCCGAGGATTTGGCGGCAGGGGAGTAACGCCGGGGAAACGAATTTACTTACGTGTCTCAGGCACTATCGCGAGCAGCCGGCAAAGCTCCATTTGAGACCAGCCGCCAACAAGTCTCACTCAGAGCATTTGTCCCTTGGACAATGCCTTCAAGCGCCTTCTCTACACTAAACAATACACAATGGCCGGACACCGGCGCTACGGCTCCGGTGTCGGCACTTCTCTACATTAAACAATACACAATGGCCGGACACCGGCATACGCCCGGCATACCGGCATACGTCCGGCATACCGTACCGGCATACGTCCGGTGCGGTGGGCGCCATCGGCGGCTGGTTATTTGCGCCGGGTGGGGAAGTGCCGGGTGACGCCAGACGAACGAACTCTGTTAACACGAACTCTAAACACACTGTTCGTCACGCTAAACGTGAGGAACAGTGCGTGCCGGCGGTGTAATATCGGCAGCCGCCGGCGGCTGGCTATTTCAGCCAGGTGGGGAAGTGCGAGGTGACGCCAGAGGGAGAAGACGTGAGGGACAGTGTGTCCCTCACGCGCCAGAGTGTGCCATGTGATGTCGGCAGCCGACGGCGTCTGGTTATTCGAGCCAGGTGATGCCCGAGGGAGTAGACGTGAGGCACAGGGTGTGTACCGGCCGTGTGATGTTCGGCAACCGCCGGCAGCCAGGTGGGGAAATCTCACTGAGCAGGGGCGGATTCGGCAATTTTGATGAGGCACACTGGGCGACACTGAGACAACTTCCAGGGACAGGGAGTGAGTCCCTGAAGGAGTGCACTTGACCGTCCCTGAAAGGATTTTCTCGCCTACTCGGAAGAGCCTTCGGCGGACACACTCGAGGGACCGCATCTCACATTTCTGGCCGCCTGCTGCAGCCGCTCCTGGTCTAACGGGAACCCTGTACCCGTGGCGGATGACACCCTTCCCGCCGCTCTCTGGAGCCGCCCCTGCCTCAGACGCCAACGCACAGCCACCTCGGCGGCCACCCCATCTCCCCACCTCCGACACGGGGCGGCCGGGCCGGGCAGGCAGGTTTTTTCGTCGGATTGCTGGCGAGCGCATGCCGGTTTTTGTCAGCGGCAGAGGCCGGCCTGTCCTCAGGCGGTCATCCCACCAGTCCGGGACCAGAGATGAGCCAGGGCAGGACTGAGGCGGGCCAGCAGGACCGACAGACGGGCCAGCAGGTGGGCAGGACCGACAGACGGGCCAGCAGGTGGGCAGGACCGACAGACGGGCCAGCAGGCGGGCAGGACCGACAGACGGGCCAGCAGGCGGGCAGGACCGACAGACGGGCCAGCAGGCGGGCAGGACCGACAGACGGGCCAGCAGGTGGGCAGGACCGACAGACGGGGCAGCAGGGGCAGGACCGACAGACGGGCCAGCAGGCGGGCAGGACCGACAGACGGGCCAGCAGGTGGGCAGGACCGACAGACGGGCCAGCAGGACCCACCAACCAGCCCAGATGGGCAGGACCGACAGACGGGCCAGCAGGTGGGCAGGACCGACAGACGGGCCAGCAGGCGGGCAGGACCGACAGACGGGCCAGCAGGTGGGCAGGACCGACAGACGGGCCAGCAGGTGGGCAGGACCGACAGACGGGCCAGCAGGCGGGCAGGACCGACAGACGGGCCAGCAGGTGGGCAGGACCGACAGCCAGCAGGCCACACGGGCCAGCAGGACCGACAGACGGGCCAGCAGGTGGGCAGGACCGACAGACGGGCCAGCAGGACACAGACGGCCAGCAGGTGGGCAGGACCGACAGACGGGCCAGCAGGTGGGCAGGACCGACAGACGGGCCAGCAGGACCGACAGACGGGCCAGCAGGTGGGCAGGACCGACAGACGGGCCAGCAGGTGGGCAGGACCGACAGACGGGCCAGCAGTCCGAGGCGGGCAGGACCGACAGGCGGGCCAGCAGATGGGCAGAACCGACAGGCGGGGCAGCAGGACCGACAGACGGGCCAGCAGGCGGTCAGGACCGACAGACGGGCCAGCAGTGGGCAGGACCGACAGACGAGCCAGCAGGACCGACAGACGGGCCAGCAGGACCGACAGACGGGTCAGCAGGACCGACAGGCGGGGCAGCCGGACCGACAGGCGGGGCAGCAGGACCGACAGACGGGCCTGCAGGTGGGCAGGACCGACAAACGGGCACCAGCGGGCCAGGACCGACAGGCGGGCCAGCGGCGGGCGGACCGACAGGCGGGCCAGCAGATGGCAGGACCGACGACGGGCCAGCAGGCCGACAGACGGGCCAGCAGGACCGACAGACGGGCCAGCAGGCGGCAGACCGACAGACGGGCCAGCAGGTGGGCAGTACCGACAGACTGGCTAGCAGGTGGGCAGGACCGACAGACGGGCCAGCAGGTGGACGACCGACAGGACAGACCGACGACGGCCCAGGACGACAGACGGAGGAACAGGAACTAGGTTGGCATCTTGTATAATCCAAGTGTTTCTAAAGGCTTTTCATGAGAAGTCGCATGAAAACATTTTGTAAGTTTGACATTTCTAAAATATATAGCAATACACAGTCAGCTGCTCGGTAAATATGACTAGCGAGGGTCGTTAACGCGGTTTCAGCAGACCGATGGCGTCTGTATCCGTGCTGGCCATCAGTCAATCACGCATGGTCCTTAAGGAGTGCGGAAGGTTGCTCCTGTACCAGACGTTCTAAGATTTTCATGACGAGCTCATTCCACGACAAACCGACAAGTGAACGGGCCAACATAACACCCAATATTTTATATTTTGATGGAAACATTTCCGTGAGGTTATCTGATCCGCAGAATCCAGCTGTGCCATTAAAAAAGATAAATCGAGTCAACGGTCAGAGTTATAGCCTCGGGCATTCTTGAGATGCCACTTAAGAAGGGCGTCTTTTTAGGTCTTGAACTCAAGTAATAACAGTCTGAATTGTGTAAAGGTATATATCGGTGAACTTACAATGACCCACCGGATCTTTTGGCTATTTACACATTTTTGTTTACGGGATATCGAACGTGTGGCCTGTGAAGCGGGAAAATTTTGGAGGGTGTCTGACGCATTCAAAATGAAAGCAAAGCTGTTTTATGAGTCTGACCATATCAACGAGATGTATTACAGCAAGACCAACCGTGTCACGGTGCGACAGGTTGAAACCAAAAGTAGAGTTCAGAAAAGGCATGCTTTGGGAAATTCGTTTCGGATATATTATCTGTACAGACACTCAAGCACTGGCTACACTGATGAGGGTTTGGGGGGGGGGGGGTGTTTTGTTTTTTTTTGGCCCCTTATTTTTTTTTACGGGTTAATTATTTTGCTCCTCAATAGGGGGGAAGACTGACGCAAGCTACACTGACGTTCTCTGAACTGAATCGGCATTCTTTCCAAAGAAGCATCGACATCGTGCTTCTTGATGTGCTTACGAGGTCTTCATGCCTTATTTTTAAGAAATATAGCTTTTATTTCATAGCTTACGCGTAGCATGCTTATGCTCACCATTACTTATCGTGATATACGAACATTTCGAAATGACCCATCATTGGCGCAAAATGGCCCAAGCGGTCGGAAGGCCTTAAAGAACCCATCCACCATCAACACATCTCGCAACGGAACTGCAAGCAAATAAATCACCTCGGATGTATGGCTCGTTATACAATATACGATACGACCCGAGATACAATACCGGCTTATAGTATAGGTGAGTTAATGATCGTCAATGTAGGCACCCCAAAATCAGGCGCGTGTCAAAACAAGCGAAAAGGATGCCTTTATAAGTCCGCCAAGGTGTCAAAAATTGAGCTTCAAAGATCGAAAAGGTACTTCAAACGACACCACTGCAACTTGGGATTTGGAAGTCCAACTGTGATCGCTTCGACAACAGATGCCTGACGGAAAATCAACCCTTCAGCACTGGATGGGGTATAACCGAGATCAAACCGACCAAAACGAAGCGTGACAGGTCAGGCCCGATGCCGAGTGACGGGTCAGAACAGGGCAACCCGGGACTAATCAGCAGACAGCAAGCGACTGATCGGAAAGCGACAGAAGACGCAGATCAGGAGACAGGACGTGGTGAGTGAAGAGTAGGAACTTGGTGGATCGGACGTGACCGGTCACGGGGTCAGGACGTGACCGGTCACGGGTCAGGACGTGACCGGTCACGGGTCAGGACGTGACCGGTCACGGGTCAGACGTACCCGGTCACGGGTCAGACGGACCGATCACGGGTCAGGACGTGACCGGTCACGGGGGTCAGGACGTGACCGGTCACGGGTCAGGACGTGACCGGTCACGGGGTCAGGACGTGACCGGTCACGGGTCAGGACGTGACCGGTCACGGGTCAGGACGACGCACGGGTCAGCAAGCGACCGGTCACGGGTCAGCAAGCACCGGTCACGGTCAGAGCGACCAGCACGGGTCAGACGGACCGGTCACGGGTCAGCGACCGGTCACGGGTCAGACGGACCGGTCACGGACCGGCAACCGGTCACGGGTCAGACGTGACCGGTCACGGGTCAGGACGTGACCGGTCACGGGGTCAGGACGGACGGTCACGGGGTCAGACGTGACCGGTCACGGGTCAGGCGCGACGGTCACGGGGCCAGGCGGTCACGCAGGACGTGACCGGTCACGGGGTCAGGACGTGACCGGTCACGGGGTCAGGGCGCGAACGGTCACGGGGTCAGGGCGTGACCGGTCACGGGGTCAGGACGTGACCGGTCACGGGTCAGGACGTGACCGGTCACGGGTCAGGACGTGACCGGTCACGGGTCAGGACGTGACCGGTCACGGGTCAGGACGTGACCGGTCACGGGTCAGGACGTGACCGGTCACGGGTCAGGACGTGACCGGTCACGGGTCAGGACGTGACCGATCACGGGGTCAGGACGTGACCAGTAGGCGCCAGGATGCTACAACAAGAGACTTCACACACGGACCGCGGGATCGGAGAAGCCAGCATCACAAATTGTCATCTCCACTCGGCGTATCAACACCCGCATGGCTTCTGTCAACACTCCCGATAGCACGAGCAGCAGGGCGAGTGGAGGGGGACGCAGAGAGGGGGAGGGGCCAGACCAGTGGCCGCCGCAACCTACCGCGAAGTGTCTGGCTCAGTGTGGCGAAAGGCGAGGCTAGTCGGAACTGCTCACCATCCGAAGATCATACACTCCGAACAATAATGCGCCTATGTTGGCCACCTCCTTCTCAATATAGACAGCGTACTTTCACAAACACGGTGCCTTAAAGTACCTCCCGCCACGTATTGCCAAAACTAGTTGATTTACGGCAAATACGCATTGGTAGAGAGTCGGGCTCTTGATCGCAAGATTGTGGGTTCGAATCTCACAACGGACTGCATTCACAGAGTCCTCCCGCGACCAATCGACGAGAAGTTGGTGACGCCATATGACCTAGCGGCTGGATGAGTCATAAAAAACCAACTGTTTTTATATACGACACAAAGATAGGTACCAACATAAAAGTTAGGTAATAATACGCCATACAGTGGGGCAGGAACACGACGCACACTGGGTAACAATACGACACACAGTGGGTAACAACACAGCACACACTGGGGTAACAATACGACACACGGTGGGTAACAACACTACACACAGTGGTTAACAATCACACACAGTGGGTAACAACACGCACACATGGGGTAACAATACGACACACAGTGGGTAACAACACAGCACACACTGGGGTAACAATACGACACAGTGGGTAACAACACAGCACACACTGGGGTAACAATACGACACACAGTGGGTAACAAACCACAGAACACACTTGTAACAACACAGCACACACTGGCGTACGACACACAACGCTACACTGTGGGTAACAATACGACACACAGTGGGGTAACAACACACACTGGGTTAACAATACGGCACACAGTGGCGCAAGAAATGTCCAGATTTGGGTCCAGATGAATGAACGAAATAATGGAATGAATGAATGAGACGAATGAAAAATCCAGATGTCCAGATCCACAAAAGTGACCTTCCTCCACATGCTGTCTTGAACATGTACTTGGTTAAGGCGAAACGTCGAAAGGAATACAGAAATGAACCATGTGCTAATTATAATCCTGACCATGAATTATGGCGATTTACATTACCAGCACAACGCAGAAAGATCACCAACGCTGAACGCTCAGGCATTCTCAACGAAAAATGCATTTACACCTACATACCTGAACGCATTTGGCAATTCGTTTTTGTGACGTTGAATGATAATCTACTAGCCTGAAAATTCCACCTGCAGAGCCAAGGCCAGGCACACGTATAACTACCCGTTTGATTGATTATTTTGGTTTAAGGGCGCGCCGACTACTAGGTCATTTAGCGCCCATGTATAACTACCCGACACCACGGTGATTAACGTAGCAGGCAACGGCGCGTGGCCTCGCAGTTGGCGTAGCCCCTTCTCCAACTTGTCCCACCAAGCAGGATACAATCAGATAATGAATCCGATCAGGACGAGACAATGTGCAGAGCCCCGTGCACTACGGAGGATGGGAAAGGGTTAGATTTGTTTTGGAATCACGGATTTGGAAATTTTGTTTACCATTCCAAGTTGGCAAGGATAACTGTTTCGTTGTGTACGGCATAAACAGCTCATTTCGGTCAGCTTCGCGCACGTCGATCAAACAGCAATAAGGCTGTAATCACTGTCCAGCAGCCCCACTCAACCTTGGGAGATGTGGATAGTTCCCTGGTGATGACGATGTTCTGGATGACAAACATCCGGGGAAAATGTCATGATTCCAACTCTGGCGGATGAGGAAATATTGGGAGCTGTACTAACGCTTGTGCCGCTTACCTGTTGGCGCCTGACAGTGAGTTTCTGAAAAGCAAGGACATGAACGTAAGGGAATATACCCGGCGGCAACTGCAACGGTCATCAATCTGTGTTTCAAACCAAAATGTCTAATGCCCATGAGAATCGTGACTCCCATGAATAGAAACTAATCATGATTCTTCTCCACACAGCTTCATCATAGTGGCACATTTTGACAGTCCTTATACATATAACTCGACGATATCTTGTTTGCAACATACACATGTACATTACTATGGAAGTGATACACATACTTTCCTTAATGTAATTACAGGCTGTAAATGCTCTCCTGTGTGATTTGCCATACACTATTGGATGTTAATAGTGTAAAATCGTTCAATCTAATGAAATCAAGGAATCAAAATAATATGGAATGTTCATAATTGGTAATTGTAAGCAGCAACTTAATGGTAGAATTTCACAGGTCACACAGTTTCACAGCTCTACTCCACTATATCAATCCCAACTATCAGCAATTGCATCTCTGATTGTCTCTGCAACATGACTTGGTATTAATACTTCTGCCATGGTGGTACCCCAACAAGCACTCACCAAACACTGCAAACAGCAGCACGACGAGAATGAGACGGCGCTCCATGGCACGGCCGGCTCTCAGAGCAGGAGCAGGCCGCTGTAACAGTGTGCACGTATCACTGCAGGAACAGGCACGGCCAGCCACCACGACAGGTGTGGTTCACTACGAGATCAGACATACATCACTGCAACAAATACAGACCACCGCCAGGACAGGCAGACAAGACTGGAGACTTGCCAAATCCAGGGTTCAGAACCAAGGAGTTTTAGATTGAATATGGAAAATGAGAAATTATCATTCTTAGGGTATCAAACCAGGATTGCCCCAGTGCCTGTGACTCATGATTTTGTCACCATAGTATGTGGCATAAGATATATATATACATATAAATATATGTATATATACACACATATACATGTACATGCATATACATACATATACATACACATACATAACATGTGTAAAATGCCTCTGTATGTTTATTGTCTCTGAAGAAGGGCCATGCCTGAAATATATCATACTGATTGTGGATCCTATTTTACTTAATGAGCATTTGGTTACTTTTATATACATTTTCAATTTCACTATGCTCAACACAGCCTCCACAACATTAACAGTTTGTGATTTACTTAACACTGTTAGGTGTGTGATTATGAAAACAAGTGAATTTGGCTTTTGGCCACTCATTTCCTGTGAAAATGCCTACCTTCTAGTTGACAAGCCAAATAACACCAAAAAGTAGGTTTAGAGTTAAGCAACATCACAAAGTTTTTAAGAAGAGAAAATGTAGTATAATCTTATGTAATGTAGCCCCAACTCCCTTTTAGAAAACAATAAAACAATTTGATATGCTCTCACAAAAAAACTTGGTAAATTTCAAGTTGAAGGCAATTTGATGCCTTGAAATTTTTTTCTCAAGTGCAATTTGTATGAATCTGCTCAAAATAATGCTAAACTGAAAAACCAAACTGGTCTGCTAAACTAATTTCCTCTGCAAATGCATGCTTGTCAGTTGAAAGGCAAAATAAAACTAAAAAAGGGCTTCATGTCAGGTAATAAAGCACAAAATGTAAAATTAAAGAAAAATGTGACAATGTAAACGATAGTGTTTGGTTCCACACTTTTTATAAGGCTGTTTACTAAAAACAATTTCATACTTTGTGCTACCTAATGGAGAAATCAAGAATTTTAAACATGAATACAAAATTTGCAATTTTTACGGGCAAACATTTTGAGACCATTGTCCATTTCACACTCATTTTCTGATTCAAAATATGTTTTGTTTTGAATTATTCTCCAAGATGAACTCCAGAGGAAAAACATGATTATTCACCTTGTAACCCCATAATGGTGTCACTTTTTAATGTAAAAACTCTTGGGATGGTTTCTGGCCTTAATTATCAGGATCCTTCCTATATAAATGACCAGCTCATTCTTTAAAGTAAGAAATGAAAATCAAACAAATTTTTTCTTCAGTTAGGGGTTGCTAGTCAAAAAATATTCACAGTGCCAGATCACAAATATCAACACTGATGCACTTCCTGTATACTGGCAAAAGGCGAAAGTAAAGTGTTCGTGAACAACAAACACTAGCAACTTATTTGATGCATATTGTTATGCTATATAATCTAAGTCATGTTAGGTTGCTGAGGTCAAGTCAGGTCAAGTTCATAACAGGCTAATGGAACCAAACTTGGTCAACTGGAATTTTGTCAAAAAAGCAAACAACCAACATGAGATTGGTGTCACTTTACACGTTACTCCCTACACATCCTGAAATCTACCATTTGTCATTATGTGCCTAAGCATTTCCATACTTTATTCATGTATTACACTCATTTTCTTTGCAAAGCCAATTGTGCCGAACCACCCAATGGAGCAGTCATGTGGGCAGCCTGGTTCCAGTAACTGGAGCAGGTAGTGTGTGTGACCTGCTAAAGTGCTCCTACATAGGTGACCTGAGGTCAAATGGTTGATCTGGCATCTGTATTGCATCAGTAGTAATGTCCAAAACACCATTAATGCTAATTTTGGAGCATTTGAACACAATCACAGTGATCCATAACATTTATGAGCAAATCCACACAAAACCAGAAAATTGTTATTTTGACCTCATTTTACCTTGAAGATATTGATCTAAGAACATGAAATATGCATGCAAGAGTTTTCTATCATGCCCATCCACCCTGCAAATTTCATTGCTCTAACCTCAGTAGGAGCCGAGATCTTAGGGTGGCAGAATCTGCCCCCCCCCCCCTCCTGTGAGGGTAATTGGATGAGGCCCTCCAGGGTGCATATTAAAAGGTGATGGAATTTTTGGATTCTTTTCGGAACACTTTAAATATTCCAAAAATCCAAATATTCCCAAAACACCTTTTAAGACAAATTTCACCATATACTTTGCACCTAGATCTCTTTAAAAAAAAAAACAGAAGAAAACCAAGAATTGTGGGATATGTGACAGATATGAGCAGCCACCCAAGTTTTGCATCACCACCCATACTATATTGTCACCAGTACACATTTGGAGCATGCAATGCACAACTGGAATAGGAGCTGGACACCTCAAATTTGAGATACCCACCATACTAGGAGAAGAGGGAGTTTCCCAACACTTCAGACATCATGCTAAAAATAGCTCTCCTGCTGCTTCTGTATGGCTGCACCACAAGGTGGAAACCAATGCACCACAAGGCAGAAACATCAGATGTTTAATGGCAATGAGTATTGAATCAAGTGTATGAAGTGCTGAGTTTCTTTTATATCATGCCTGCTACACACAAGGTTGAGGTATGGATAATTATACTCTATGGACTACCTACCTACCTATACTTGTGGAGTGAAATTATGATAGTGTATTTATTTGCAAATTGAAAAGCAATAATTTGCAGAGAAAATGAGTGGTCACAGTCATTTTCACGTCAAAATACTTATCATCTTGATCCACAATTATACAGTTTTGTCTCACAATTGGCAACTATGAATTTGCAGAGGCTATGAGTGGTCACATCATGCTAAGCACATTCAAAGACACTGCATTGGAAAATGAAGTCAATGAATAAAAAATCATCCTAATTGCAAATTTACCCCTACGCCCACTGATGTGAGGATGAGTTTGACGGTACCCATGCGTTTGGTTGTGGTTGGACCACACAATATTATGAGGGCTTACCTCAGCATGGGCGAGCAGAAAATCCGCGGTGATCCTCCAGACAGTTGTATACAATGCACCTCCCGAAATTATGATAAACACCCCTCAGTCCGGGCTCGGCCACAACCACGACCTCATCACCGGAACCGCACGTCCAACGAGACAGCCACCAACGACTTCGCTTCTCCGTCTGACGTCATAAGTAGGCGGGCAAATAGGAACCGTGGCAAAAGAGCCTTGGGCAGAAGAGACACCGCGCGGAAACTTCGTAACGCGGCCGCCAGAGGGATGACACACACCCCCGTGCATTTGACTTGCGAAGAGTGCGGGATGGGAATAGTAGAAGCTTGGTGAAACCGTACACCGAGAGCGGATCTAGGAATTTCGTGGCGGCACTTGCCTGGAGGCGGCATTCCCTCGGCGGGTGCCATGAGCCGCGGGTGCACTCGAGAATACTGAAGGGGTGCGTTTGTTTTTCTCAAGGGGGCACCTCGTCCTCTTAAGGGGGCACCTTGACTGAAATCCGCTGAGCGGGGGAGGGGCCGGGGTGGACTCAGGCCTTCCATCGGTGCTTTTTCTCGGTCAAGGAGGGCACCTTTCGGTGAGGGGCACATTCCGTAAGTTCCCTCCTTTATCCACACCCGGAGAACACTTCATGGCAAATTATACCGCATTGCCGCTGGCACAGCTGAAGGACGAAGTCCGCGTGGTGCTTTGCATGGAGGGCGCCTTGTCCTCAACTTTCTTGGGGACGAGGCATGTCCCCTGGTTCCGCCACTGATGAGACCTGTACATTGTCGTGCAATGTGATCTGAATTGTTTACCTGCTATCCCCAGACATTGGGGGATTCATGGAGGGGCCATTCCGGTCATGGCCCTCTCGAAGCGCTTGAAAAGTGTGTGGAGGTGGGGGCATAGTGTCTTTTGTCTTCTCCCCCCGAAACCAACAGAAGTAAACTAATTTAAAATGCAGTAACCTTTGCCGAGGTTAAGAACAGCGTGCAGGTGAAGTGAAGGATAAAACATCATATTTTGAAGGTATTTTTAGTAATTGTTTGGAAGGCAATATGGTAGCATGGTAGAAATAATTCAACGTAACGGCGGTGTTTGTTGTCTGATCTGCGGCATAAACGTAACTGTTCTTATCAACAAATCCTGTTCGTGAGCCAGCCCTCTCTCCCGCCATCATTTCGGTCAAACGTCACACACGAGGTGAAGTCACCATGAACGTCACGAATTCTATCCAGTTTCCAGTACGACCCCAGGGCTATTTCATACGACGACCCGATACTGACCAACACATCCTCGAAAGAGTTTCATGCGCATTGTTAATAAGAGGGAAGGGAGTTTAGTAGGAATTGTGATTAAACTTTCGGAACTTTAATAGGCATTGCTATTAAAGTTTCCTTTGTAGATATATACTGTGTGACCGGGAATGGCGGCGTGATAGAGAAGGACATTTTTTCTGTTAGCCTAACAGAGCCTAACCGAAGTACGGTTCTTCGGTAGCTGTGGCTTTTCTTGCGTAAGAGTGGCTGGTCGCGGACAGTCGCTGTCCTGTTTTTTTTCTTCTCTTACTCCGCAGTCTTGTTATTGCGCCAGTCGGGGTCGGTGAAGACAGGTGGGTACATTGGTTCAGTTGTGGCCTTTGTTCTCAGCTTGCGCTTCAGGTACCTATATAGGTAAGACGTGCACCATTGTGACAAAAAAAAAGATATAAAAGAACCCCCGAATATAGTTCGTAGGTGGGTATATGTATATATATATATATAAATATATATATATATATATATATATATATATATATATATATATATATATATATATATGTGTGTGTGTGTGTGTGTGTGTGTGTGTGTGTGTGTGTGTGTGTGTGTGTGTGTGTGTGTGTGTGTGTGTGTGTGTGTGTGTGGTATGTGTGTGTGTGTGTGTGTGTGTGTGTGTGTGTGTGTGTGTGTGTGTGTGTGTGTGTGTGTGTGTGTATTTGTGTATGTATGCATGTGTGGGGGCGGGGTTGCCCGAGTGGTTAAGGTGTCGGGCTATGGGTACTAAAGGTCCCGGGTTCGACATTAGCGCCACTCAGGACATTTGCCAAGTTATTTAGAACCGTGGAAAATCATATGTCTCCTCCCATGCCTGCGATTCCAATGTTCGTACCAACGATTGTCGTCTGTCTATACGAGCTAGGCTTCTCAGTGTTCCACAATCCCGTGCTGATTAGTGGGATGGTATTGGTTACTTCCAAAAAGACGTGGATGTTCTCCGCAGCGAAAACGGTTGACTGTAAATACGAACCAAAGTCACACCATCTCGTATATGTGCAAGTATAATATGGCTGCCGAAACCGAGCGAGTGGCTTAATATGCATGCTAAAATGCCAGATTACCGTCGCTAAATCCGGCGTTGGGATGGCTTCAGTGATATTCGGACCATTGTGGTATATTTACTTTTATCAGCAGCATGTGATATCCGTACCTGTTCTTCACAGGCTATATGCTTCTGCTGCTGGCGACCGTCTTCATTAGATCACCGGATGTTGGTGATCGGGCTGCCGTACCGAGGATGGACGACGGCCGCGTGCTGACGTCGGTGCTGATGACCTGTTCTGTGCGTCAGACGCTAATCAGGAACTAGTCAGACACTAGTCTGTCTGATGTGGCTGATGTGCTGCGACTTAAGAAAATATGTACTGATATTTTGTGCTATGGAGGACATGTTTTTCTAAGCCTGAACGGTCTGAACGGTGTAAATGGTAGTACCGTACGCATGTACGCATGGGTGTAACCACTGGCGGACTGGGGGACGTGTCCAGCCCACATTTCGGAAAAGTGCCGACTTTTCCGAATAAAAAATATCCGAATCGGATGTTGTTTTATCATTAAAAAAATACACACAGCTGGGGGTAAATGTGAAAAGTGTGACACGCGAAAATATTGTAAAAGTGTGCAACATAAAATACCGGCATTGTAAACGCACGCAAGCAATAATCCCCAACGGACTTGACGTACTGCTGTGGGCAAAACCGACGCCCGAAAACAATATTTGAAGACACCACTCAGAAGACGTTTTTTTAAATCCATGTTTCCCAATCGCTCAGCAGTAGTCGGATGTCGACTTTTCCCACTATGGGGCACTTTTAATGCCCGCTTACAACAGTGCAGAAGTGCCCGCTTACAACGTGGAGAGCTGTACACCATCCGGCCAGTGGTCGTGGCGTGCAGCCGTCACGCGGTGCCGCCGGCCCTCATGCAGGACTGTTCACACCCAGGGCAATATCGACGCACCGTCGGAGTCGACGCAAAGCGAGCGGACAGTTAGCATGGGGCCCAATGAGTGCCGATTCTGCCATTGCGTCGGCCCTGCGTCAGCTGTCTGCCGAGTCCTACAAAACGCTGGCGATTTTCGAGCGGACAAAGTTGAGTTTTCTCAACCTTTTCCGCTCGGCACACCAGCGGCCTTGACGCAAGGCCGACAGACTGCCCATAAACTGCGGCCGCCATATTTGCCGATCTTCGGCGGATTGGGGCCACATCGGCTGCGGCTTTTCAGCTTGTAAGTTGCAACACGCCTCAACATGTGCGTCGGGATTACGCCTAGTCCGTCATTGCGCTGGCTATTTTGCGTCGAGATTACACTAGGTGTGAACAGTCGCGCGGTGTGAACAGTCGCGCGGTGTGAACAGTCGCGCGGTGTGAACAGTCGCGCGGTGTGAACAGTCGCGCGGTGTGAACAGTCGCGCGGTGTGAACAGCCGCGCGGTGTGAACAGTCGCGCGGTGTGAACAGTCGCGCGGTGTGAACAGTCGCGCGGTGTGAACAGTCGCGCGGTGACGACTGAACGATATGGCGGCTGAACTCAACCTCTAACCCTGAAGGCGCTAATCTAGGATCATGAAATTTGTACTGAGGTGAGTTCGCGACATCTGTAATTTATTCTCCAAATTTTGTGCTTATAGTTTCAGAAGTTCAAAAATCTTGGGTCGGGGAAAGTAGTCAGAATGCCCCTCCCAGAGTGAGAGACCCCCTGGATAGCGTGTTATTCGACCCTGTCCTCAATTATGGTTGCGTGCAAGATTTAGATTACTCAATCTGCTCATAGGACGAATATGCAACCGAAGTGATGATCAAGATCAAGATACAACTATACGTCTAGAGCACCATATTATCACTTAAGGGGGGGGAAATTGTCCTACGCAATTGAAAGCCCGACAAAAGAACAGCGAATGCTACTTTTGTCACGTTCCGTTCTAACTGTGCTCAAGAGTTCACTAGCCACGTTTCCTTCGTTGGTCATATATCAACGAGCAAAGTTACCTAACAATCTATGAGTCCATCCACACACATGCGTTATGACAAAATGCATTATTAATATTAATATGTGAGGGCAAGATACATAATTACACCCAGGATGGGGAGACGAGAAGTCTAGGGGTAAGGTACTCGTCTAACAATAAAAAGGTTGTGGGTTCCAGTCTCACCTGCCGCTACTTTTCGCCCGCGACCAGTCGGTGTGATAGATTGGCGACGCTACATGACTGAACGGTCGATGTGTCGTAAAACCAATAAACAACCAACAAACAACACCCAGGTTGGGAATCAGGGCTCCAGTCACGCCAACATGCATTACACTGACGCAGACAGTGGAGCGGACTGCTGTCAGATATTCAATATGCAATGTTGATTCAGTACTTTAGTCTTTTTAAGCGATTTGTGGCCATATTTATGCGTTTGTGTGGATGGCGAAAATAATAGCAATATTCAATCCTTACCTAGTGCAGTTGCCAGTTAAGTCTACCCAACGCACCGTTTTCACGCTAGTTCATCTAATGCCAGTATCACCTGGAACGAGGCCGAGTTCCAGATATCCTCAAATTTCAAGTGTGAAAGACTAAGTGGGTTTTAGCATTTGTATCACTGCGTTCGCTCGCAACGCCCGCTCACTCCTGAACAGCCGCTCGCTCACGTGAGGTGCACGCTGCCGGATAAATGTCTGCGGGAGAATGCGTGCTAAGAATCACGATTTCGGGAAATCCAAATCAAATCCGCCCCGGTAGCTCTGCTGGTTAGAGCGCTGGCCTGCACTGGTCTCCCCTGTTCTGTCAACACAGTGTTCGCGTCGCTTCACGCGCTTGCATTTAGCGAACTAAGCGGCTGGGAGTGTCGGTTGACAGCTGGCCCGATAAGGCCGGGGCGATCTACGAGGCGGCCGTGTCGGTGCGTTGACGGCACGCTAAACCTTTAGCAAAAGTTCTGCCGTTGAACTGGAATTAATGGAACGGTCTGCGGGTCCAGAGTCCACGCAACACTCTCTGCTTAGCAATAGAACACTGGTTTATAAAACCACCCAGCAAGAATTCGGATGATTTTTTTTAAAGTCAGGCCCTGTCCGACCTTCGCATTCTGGTGACTTGTCATGAAAATATGAAGGTGTTAAAAACACGAAGGTGGCTGCTCAAAAATGTCCTAATGAAGAAAATAATATAACGCGTCTGCCTATAATAATTCAAGGGCACACAGCACACTACCCAGGAGTATTTAGGGACGCAATCCTCATTTGCCATCCGCCGCTATATCCCACCAACAGCCAGGCTGCAACAACAATATGTACAGGTACATGTGTGTGATCATGCCACACCCCTTTAACTGATCATATTACACCACTGTAACGTCAACCCCGTTACCAGTACCAGTGCCCTACTAGTTAGGGTATGCATTGGGTGAAAGAAAACAGCCATCGGGAGAAATATAAAATGTATCTCGATCCATGTCTTGTAGCGTTTCTAAACTCAAGTAGCAGTATAAATGTTGTTGATATGGAATTGGGCCTCTCGTCATCAACGTCAAGCTGGTGACGGAGGCCTCGTCGATCAAGTCTCGTCGTCTGGTGTATGACATGATAACACACGTACAGGCATTGTCCTAGCTGTATTATTGCAGGCGCGCACTTGCTACGTGGACTATCAACATTGAAGTCGTACTGAGGGTGTGAGACTAAATAACTACCTGGGAATAGAAGCCGGCACACATATGGCAGGAGAAAAACAACGTTGGAAACAAAACCTGGCCACATGTGAGCTAGCGTGGTTTCTGCGAATGAGAACGCCGGAATAACAGCAGGCAAGTACAGTGCAAGACTTTAAACGTGCGCCACTCTCTGTTTGGCTGTCTGATTCGCTGATGCCGCGAAATGGAGATGGCTGTAATTTGTCACATACTTAGTGCACCGAGTACGCATGTTTCGCTGGTTCTGTGCCATTTGGGGTTATCTGTAGCTGTTCTAAGAATTATGTATTTCTAGTGCCTCTCCGTTTTGTATGTCCTATGTGTCTTATATGGTAAAATACGTATACGTCGCCACTCCCCAAATATTTACGTGCGTATGAAATAGGCAAAGTACTCGCCATAGTCAAACTCACTGATGATATTTTTTTTTAAATCACACATGTAAGCATAAACATGTTGGAAAATAATTATTCCTCATCAAGAAGATTGTGCACCGGATGATGGATCATACAACTGTTGTAGCTCCGGGGAAAGGACAAAGATTTACGGAAAAGTAATTCAACATTTTAACGTTAAAAACTCAACAAACATCAGCATTTTATCGTCTGCAGTGCTGCGGCCCTCCCAGCGCCGAGGACTTCTGCCGTGGGCGGATTTAGGAACTGTCAGGGGGGGCACTTGTTTGATGGGGCGCAGTTCTTCGGCGGGGCGCCACTGCGAAAATACTTGGGCCAGGCGCGGATACAGGGATGGCACTGAAGGCATATACCCCATGAAAATTGGCGTCCCTTCGGCCGGGAAAAGTCTCTACTCCGGGAAAGCTCGAGTGCATCCCCATCAAATTTTCAGTCAGAAGTGCCTCTCTCGGAGTACACGGCGTCCTTTCAGTGTGCTCGAGTGCATCCCCTCGAATTATTCAGCTACAGGAGCTCCTTGGAAGGAAAAGGCCCCCGTTCAGAATGTTTGAGTGAACTCCTCGATTTTTTTCAGTCAGAGGCGCACTTTGAAAGGTAAAGGCACCCCTCCGGGATGCCCGAGTGCACCGCACTCATGAATTTTTCAGCGAGATGCATTCCCACCCCCAGAGACAACAGAGACAGTGTATTTTTGGGTGCTAAGGGGGGGGGCGCCCCTGGCTGCGCCCCTGGCTGAATACCTGACAATTTGGACATAGTCGATTTACCGCGGATGCGGAGAGGAATCTGGAGTGGTGAATTCACTAATGCCGAGATTAGACAATACATTTGAGTACCCATGCGCACGAGATTATTCTTAACTGAAGTTGGTTTATTGCGCAATGTGGTGTAAAGTGCAATAATCGGAATATTATCGTACCAGAATATACACCTGGACGGTTGGCATCTCTTTCATACTCGGCCCCGACAGCCTGAGGGTGCTTTGAACTTGTTCCATTTTTGTCGCTTCTGGATTGCAGTTTGCTTCTTGGTGAAGCAATATCCGACAATTTATATCGCTTATATGTTTCGTCCCAACTAGTTTACAATTTGTCTTCTCTCGCGAGATACTTGATTATGATGAGTTAGGTATCAGACTCGGTTTCCAGCCGAGCTACGGTTTCCACGGAGCCGAGCTACGGTTTCTTCGAAAGCCGGACAGCCTGCGCCTGACCGGCCGCACGCCCGCGGCGACAGACCCCCCACCAGCTGCCTATGCGCTAACCCACGCCGTCTCGGGGGGGGGGGGGGGTCGTTGACGACCCGAAAGGTTTTCCGCGGACAGTGAAAGAACAGCGTGCGGGAGCGCGCCAAAATTTGGCAGACCTTTTCCCCACATCAATTTGGCATGTTGTGTCAAAATTTTGAGGTCAGGTCTTCTAGGGTCAACGAGTTAGTAAAGGTGAAGTGAGGTCACCAAAAAATGTCAAACCAGTCGTCACGCTTTAACGGATAAAGATATTTAAATGAAACTTTCAGCGTTTATTTATCTTTAGGGATGCAAAATATGCAATAGAGGAATTGTTCATTTTTTCCCGGTTTTGATCACTTATTAGTTTTGTATCCAATAGGAAATAAAATCGAAGATTCCGGCTAAAGTATGTTTTTTTCTTATTCGAGCAAGCTGACTTCGAACAACTTTTTTCCGTCAGCTCAACCCATTAGAAACGGAAAACGAAAGAAAACTTGAAAACTCAAAATTTTGCAATTAACAAAAATTGATTTTTAGGTGGCCAGAAATGTATGAACCTGGTCGATTTCGCTTTCCTTTTCTGATTCCATTTTTTTTCCCTTCAAATCTCAAAATGAATTCCCCAGAGCCACACACATGATGTAAGTCGTGAAAGACTATGCCCACTAGTGACATCAGTTTTTTTTTTGGGGGGGTGGGGGGCATTTGGGGGTGGTGTCTGGCCCTACTCGTCGAGCGTTTTCCGATGACACCTATTTCGTTCCCGTGCGGCGCTTAGTTGGGATATTAGAGTGGGCACCTATCGATCGCCCTCTCGGGACGGGGTGTGAGGATACGACCGGAAAGACGGGGATGGTTAACAATGCAATGCCACAGATCGTCGCATGCATACTCAACAGGCATCGCCGTGACCAGCCGCCAATGCAATCTTCCATCCTTGTTTTGCAATCCAGGCAGATTTGTTAACGTATTTAAAAAAACCAACCAAACATATTCATGCGTACAAATTCAAACGTACACTGCCATTCGCCCAACGAAATTCAAGCGGGGCGTGTGTGTGGCGGTGTGCGTGCGTGTGTGGTGTGGTGTGTGTGTGTGTGTGTGTGTGTGTGTGTGTGTGCGTGTGTGTGTGTGTGCGTGTGTGTGTGTGTGGTGCTGTGTGTGTGTGTGTGTGTGTGTGTGTGTGTGTGTGTGTGTGTGTGTGTGTGTGTGTGTGTGTGTGTGTGTGTGTGTGTGTGTGTGTGTGTGTGTGTGTGTGTGTGTGTGCGTGCGTGTGGTGTGTGTGTGTGGGAATGGGATCGGAATCACTCTACTGGTGATTGATGCCGTGTGTTGGCCACCATCTGCCGATCCGACCCGAACTATCCACGTTTCAGCTGTGTCTCTACAAGGCAGTCGGCCGGCTGGCTGCCGTCAGCACACCCATGGCGCCTGGCTATACCGCCCGCATGCACCAACACGCGGTCATCGTCGTCGACGAGATGGCCGAAGATAATCACGTCCGGACCTTCGACTTCGTTGTGGCTGCCTGTCAGCCAGCCAGCCAGCCAGCCGGTGGTGGTGGTGGTGGTTATTGGTTCTACGACACATCGACCGTTGAGTCATGCAGCGTCGACAATCTCTCATTCCGATTGGCCGCGGGCGAAGAGCAACGACAGGCGAGGCTCGCACCCACAATCCTTCGATTGTGAGACGAGCAACTTACCCCAAGACTACTCGTCGCTATCCAGCCAGCCAGCTAGCTGGACAGCGTGCGCCTGACCGCCGCCGGAGCGACAGACAGCACACCCACCAGCCGCCATGCCACGCTGGTCACCCCATGCTGTGATCGGGGACGAGTAGCTTAGGGGTAAGTTACTCGTCTCATAATCGAAAGGTTGTGGGTTCGAGTCTCACCTGTCGCTACTCTTCGCCCGCGACCAATCGGCGTGAGAGATTGGCGACGCTACATGACTCAACGATCGATGTGTCGTAAAACCAATAACCAACCAACCATGTTGTGATCGTGACAGGTTGCGACATTTTACACCCCCGAGTCGCCGGCGACTGCAGCTGTCAGGACGCACGTCGCCCCTCCAGAGGAGCACCCGCCATTCCCCGACAAGGACTCCTGGATCCGCCCCTGGCCCACGTTACGGCCAGCCTGGATCTGGAACGAGTCCGACCTCCCCCTGTACTCCGACCACCCCTGCACTCCGACCACTCCCTGTACCGCCGCGCACCCACTCGCCGACAGCCGTGAGCATATTGGCGGGGCCAATACTGCCGCCCTGATGTACTTAAATGGTATTTGGACATCTATTATTCAACGTTAATCCATATACACCCCGGTGACATATGGATGCGACACAAGTCAGACGAAAGCGCCTACTGTGCCGCCCGGCGCACCTGCGACAAAAGCCGCGGAGGATGCGTCAAGCACAAACGACTCGGACTCGAGGTCTCGTAGGGTTTCATTTGATTCGTCGCAATCCCATTAGATGCCAATGCATCGCAGTTTCACACTGCGCAGTGGAGAAGTGTTGTTTCCGGGTGGCGTCAGGTCAGGTCGCCGTCAGTCAGACCTGATGCCACTCACAGCTCTGAGGTCAGGTCAGGCCGCCGTCAGTCAGATCTGATGCCACTCACAGCTCTGAGGTCAGGTCAGGCCGCCGTCAGTCAGATCTGATGCCACTCACAGCTCTGAGGTCAGGTCAGGCCGCTGTCAGTCAGACCTGATGCCACTCCAGTTCTGAGGTCAGGTAGGTCGCCGCCAGCCAGACCTACGCCACTCACAGCTCTGAGGTCAGGTCAGGCCGCCGCCAGCAGACTGATGCACCAAACTCTGAGGTCAGGTCGGGCCGCTGTCAGCCAGACCTGATGCCACTCACAGCTCTGAGGTCAGGTCAGGCCGCCGTCAGTCAGATCTGATCCTACTCTGATGCCACAGGGCTCTGAGGATCTGTGTCTCGCGTAGACTAAGCAAGACTAGTGGTTGCATCTCCAGCATAGACTAAGCACACTATCACGAGCAGCGGCTATGTCTGCACCACTCGACTGCGCCACACGTGGCATGGTACTTCCTGCCGGCTACAAATGGCATGTCATGTCATGTCATGGCATGTCATGCAATGTCATGTCAAGCCATTGTAGCCATGCATCATTTGGTTACCACACTACGGGTACTCCACCACCTGCAGTCCTCCACCACTGGCAGTCCACCTTGGCAGTCTACCACTGGCAGTCCACCACTGGCAGTCCACCACTGGCAGTCCACCACCACTGGCAGTCCTCCACCACTGGCAGTCTACCACTGGCAGTCCACCACTGGCAGTCTACCACTGGCAGCCCTCACCACTGGCAGTCCACCACTGGCAGTCCTCCACTGACAGTCCACCACTGGTAGTCCTCCACCACTGGCAGTCCTCCACCATTGGCAGTCCACCACTGGCAGTCCACCACCCTGGCAGTCCCCACCACTGGCAGTCCTCCACCACTGGCAGTCCTCCACCACTGGCAGTCCACCACTGGCAGTCTACCACTGGCAGTCCTCCACCACTGGCAGTCCACCACTGGCAGTCCACCACTGGCAGTCCTCCACCACTGGCAGTCCACCACTGGCAGTCCTCCACCACTGGCAGTCCACCACTGGCAGTCCACCACTGGCAGTCTACCACTGGCAGTCCTCCACCACTGGCAGTCCACCACTGGCAGTCCTCCACCACTGGCAGTCCTCCACCACTGGCAGTCCTCCACCACTGGCAGTCCTCCACCACTGGCAGTCCTCCACCACTGGCAGTCCTCCACCACTGGCAGTCCTCCACCACTGGCAGTCCACCACCACTGGCAGTCCTCCACCACTGGCAGTCCTCCACCACTGGCAGTCCACCACTGGCAGTCCACCACCACTGGCAGTCCACCACTGGCAGTCCTCCACCACTGGCAGTCCTCCACCACTGGCAGTCCTCACCACTGGCAGTCCACCACCACTGGCAGTCCACCACTGGCAGTCCACCACTGGCAGTCCACCACTGGCACCACTGGCAGTCCACCACCACTGGCAGTCCACCACTGGCAGTCCTCCACCACTGGCAGTCCACCACTGGCAGTCCTCCACCACTGGCAGTCCTCCACCACTGGCAGTCCTCCACCACTGGCAGTCCTCCACCACTGGCAGTCCACCACTGGCAGTCCACCACTGGCAGTCCACCACCACTGGCAGTCCACCACTGGCAGTCCTCCACCACTGGCAGTCCACCACCACTGGCAGTCCACCACTGGCAGTCCACCACTGGCAGTCCTCCACCACTGGCAGTCCACCACTGGCAGTCCACCACTGGCAGTCCACCACTGGCAGTCCTCCACCACTGGCAGTCCTCCACCACTGGCAGTCCTCCACCACTGGCAGTCCTCCACCACTGGCAATCCTCCACCCCTCAGACGCGCCACTGGCAGTCGTCCATCAGCTCCAGGATTGCGTTGAAGGACCCCACCATGGTCTCTATGTGCTGGGGAGTCAGGTGGCCACGCCCCGAGTCCGGCAGGTGCTTCACCGTCTGCTGTAGCAGCTCCAGCTCCTGCAGGTTCTCCATGGCGACCTGCACGCAGCAGCGGGCACGCGTGTCGGAAGGTCACGTTCTTACGGTGGAGACAACGTTGTGGGGACACGTTCCTACAGTTGAGACAACGTTGTAGAAAACACATCCATACGGTGGAAACAACGTTGTGGAAAATACATTCCTACCGTGAAATAACATTGTGGAAGACACGTTCCTACGGTAGAGACAACGTTGTGAAATACACGTTCCTACGGTGCAGACAGCGTTGTGGGGACACGTTCCTATGGTGGAGACAACGTTGTGAAAGACACATTCCTACGATGGAGACAACGTTGTGAAGGAGACGTTACTACGGTGGAGACAACGTTGTGGGGACACGTTCCTATGGTGGAAACAACGTTGTGGGGACACGTTCCTATGGTGGAGACAACGTTGTGGGGACACGTTCCTATGGTGGAGACAACGTTGTGGAGGAAACGTTTCTACGATGAAGACAAGATTGTAGAAGATACGTTCCTGTGATGGAGACAACGTTGTGGAGGACACGTTCCTATGGTGGAGACAACGTTGTGAAGGACACATTCCTACGATGGAGACAACGTTGTGAAGGAGACGTTACTACGGTGGAGACAACGTTGTGGGGACACGTTCCTATGGTGGAGACAACGTTGTGAAGGACACATTCCCACGATGGAGACAACGTTGTGAAGGAGACGTTACTACGGTGGAGACAACGTTGTGGAGGAAACGTTTCTACGGTGGAGACAATATTGTAGAGGATATGTTCCTGTGATGGGGACAACGTTGTGGAGAGACACGTTCCAAGATGAAGTTGAAACACGTTCCTACGATGGAGACAACATACATGTTCCTACGGCGAAAACAACATTAAAGGGATCGGCCTTGGTGGTGGCAAGTGGACGTCCCCCAGGATTTTCGTCATTGAACATGACTTCAATAGACATGCATTGAAAGAATTACCAGAACAAACAAGCTGTCTCACCCCTCCCCCATTGCTGACGCAAGTTTAGAATTGTGGCGGATCGCTTGCCCAAAATATCCAGGCTGATGGTCGTGAGAGGTAGCTTCTAATCTGCATGGAATTGATCCCCTCCCAACAATTCTACACGCAACGATCAGGCTTATTGTGGTTCTAATCGGCACACACTATAACCAAAGTGAGCTTTCTTTGCAGAGACCCTGTGGAATGACTCCGCGCTATTTGGCGAAGCTCCACACTTGACGCGTGCATTTACAATTTGTACGATGCACTTTGTTATTCTCCACTTCTGAAGTTCAATTATTTGCATAATACAAACATTTGCATCTTACAAGCATTGACGCTCAACCTGCAAACACAATGCAGCATTGGTGACTGCATTATGGTCACTGGTGCTGACAAGTGGTGCTGTTTGGTGCTGGCAACTGGTGTTGTCCGGTGTCGATAACTGATGCTGACTGGTGCTGACAATTGGTGCTGACAACTGGTGCTGACTGTGCCGATGGGTGCTGACAATTGGTGTTGATTGGTGCAAACAACTGGTGTGATTGGTGCAGACAGCTGTTGCTGAGTATAATGATTGGTGCAGACAACTGTTGCTGAGTATAGTGATTGGTGCAGACAACTGTTGCGGAGTATAGTGATTGGTGCAGACAACTGTTGCGGAGTACAGTGATTGGTGCAGACAACTGTTGCTGAGTATAGTGATTGGTGCAGACAGCTGTTGCGGAGTACAGTGATTGGTGCAGACAACTGTTGCGGAGTATAGTGATTGGTGCAGACAACTGTTGCTGAGTACAGTGATTGGTGCAGACAATTCGGAGTAATGATTGGTGCAGACAACTGTTGCTGAGTACAGTGATTGGTGCAGACAACTGTTGCTGAGTACTGTGTGCAACTCGCTGGTACACTGGTGCGACTGACTGGTGCAGATCAGTGGCACGGCCGGGGAAGGAGAGCCCGTCTCGATGTTTCCTTATCGCTACAATTGTTCAGCTCTGAAGGTGTGAATTTCCTTCTTGCTGGGCCCAACTGCGGAGTTTCCACGCGAGTTTCGCTCACGACGGAAGTATCTGGCTGATATAAGTCTGATAGGTCGCACCGGACGGCGATACAGTGATCAGGCTCGCCTACCAAGACAATGAACTCATAGATATTCATGTTATCCATACATGGATTTGGAGTCGACTGTTTCGAAGCTCCAAAGATAGAACCATCCACCGCAAGCACCACCAACGGCACCAGTCTTTGACCCCTGGGTGGGAAGGGGAGATGCTCGTTTTTGGATACATGTTTCCCTGCAACGTCCATAGTCGTGATGGTGAGCTTCATGATGTTGAGGGTAGGGAGATGCGCCCTTCCGTGTCCCCTTTGCACGGGCCATGGTGATCCCTCCCACCATCTCCAACCCCGACGTCAAAACATTTTGGATCCAAAATTTACTTCATCAAAATTTGGTTCATTGGATCCAAAATTCGTTAACTTTCGTAAACCGTTCTCTTCTTCCCTATGGCGGAGACAAGAAAGTCGCCACCTGAGCTTCAGTTGGCCTGAAGAACTGGTCCCTCGGTCCCCCGAGGTGGCCACGCCCTCCACCAGTGGTTTATGCGACGCCCCACAGGCCCTATGACGCCCCCACAGGCCCTACCGTGTTGATTTTCCCTTCTAGTGAGTTGAGGGGTTCGTATTTCAGCATTCCGATGGCCTTGCGTAGGCTGTCGGCGGCCTCTTCAAGTCGTGCTTCCATTTCTGTCCGCGAGATGTCACCCTTGCCGTACATCCGCTGCGCCAGCACTATGAGGGGCGCGTGCAGCTCGTAGTAGGTCAGTCCTGTCGGAGCAAAAGGTAGAAAACCTCATCAGTCCAGACCCTCACAGCAGCAGTGGATACCAGGTGCTTCTGGGGTGGGGGTCCCCTATGTACCAATAGAAAGGAGCTGCACCTCGGACTGGAAGAAGACGATCCTCGTGGTGCCAGCGAAGTTTTCTGGTGTCCCGGACATTGCAGGTAGTGCCCTGCATGCCCGTGTGGCTTATATTTGGTGTTTTCCAATGTGTTCCCATGGGCGTTAGGGTTAACCGTCAGAGACTAGGTGATGCCCGGCCAACCATGTGTGATGTACAAGTATCACCTGTCAACACGAAAATTCCGTACATGATTCAGGGACGCTCGAGTGTTCCCCTGGCATTTTTCAGTCGAAGGCACCTTTCTGAGCAGAAAAGGCGCTTCCCAGGGTCACTCAAGTGCATTCTTTTGGGAATTTTCTCTCACTCAGAGTTGTCCTCTTCAGACGAGTGCCTTGCAATCAAAATTCCTGGATCCGCTCCTGGCTCACAGTAAGCAGAATGAGCCACCTACTATCACTATCAATGGCCTATTGTGGAGCCGATCGGGGGGGGGGGGGGGGCAGGGCAGGCGAATCTTCGTGTGTATTATTCATCAGCACACTGTATTGGGTGCCTGCACATACAGCAATGCGCCTTCAAACAGGTGTGCAGGGCTAGTGTGATATCTGAGGCGATAAATGTGCCGAATTGCAATGCTACAGGGGGAAATGAAAGCACCATCCCCCTCGGGACCACGGGTGCCGTTTTGTATACATTTGGAATGACTTGAGCCACCAAACTTTCTTTTGAAAAACCCCAACACGGATCTGAGCTATCTCAATAGCTTTGGGTATATTCCCACTGGATATCGGTCAATTTCCACTGTTTATCGGTCCATTTTTAACTGGTTATCGGTCCATTCTCACTGGTTATCGGTCCATTCTCACTGGTTATCGGTCTATTCTCACTGGTTATCGGTCCATTTCTACTGGCTATCGATATCCTGGTTATCGGTCCATTCCCACTGGTTATCGGTCCATTCTCACTGGTTATCGGTTCATCGGTCCACTTTATCGGTCCATGTTTAACTGGTTATCGTATTCCACTGGTTATCGGTCCATTCTCACTGGTTATCGGTCCATGTTCACTGGTTATCGGTCCATTCTCACTGGTTATCGGTCCATGTTTAACTGGTTATCGATCCATTCTCACTGGTTATCGGTTCATGTCCACTGGTTATCGGTCCATTCCCACTGGCTATCGGTCCATTCCCACTGGTTATCGGTCCATTTTCACTGGCAATTGCATAATTCTCACTGGTTATCGGCGGCCATTCTCACCGGTGAGACGAGATATCCCGGGCGCGTTTTTGGTGGCAACTGCCACCACGTCCTGACAAAGCTGAAACAAAACAATAAATAAAGAAAGTAAGTAAGCATCGGCCACATAATTGCGAATATCATGGGTTCTCCATCGATTCACACACTTCCAAGACGCCAAACGAACTCATGGGAATTCGACTGTGTAAAACTGAAAAATTATCCTCGAAGGTTTTTGGTCACGTAGAGGTTGTCTGTTTGTCGGTGCATGTGCTCGCTTGTCCATGTGTCGGTCTAGGTAACCGCACGGATATACGCCAAGCAAACAAGTATCTGGCGAAGAAGAATTTGGCGAACATGCACGTAGAGAAGAGACCCCGGGGCAGAACGCAGAAGACATCCACGTGGTTAGGATGTGCTGATAATCACCTCAGTGGCATCCGAAATGTCAGTAGGACTGATGTCAGTGGGATGACGTCAGTGGGATGACGTCAGTGGGATGACGTCAATGGGATGACGTCAGTGGGATGACGTCAGTGGGATGACGTCAGTGGGATGACGTCAGTGGGATGACGTCAGTGGGATGACGTCAGTGGGATGACGTCAGTGGGAATGACATCGGTGGGACTGCCATCGGTGGGTGTGGTCGCAAAAATATACAGAAAGCTAGAATATTGGTATCATGAAGAATTGTGTCGAATTTAGACAATTACATGAGTCGGTGGTCTATTACATCGAAGCACCGGTTGAAAACCACCAGACAAGGAAAATATTTTGCGGGTATCGATCGGGAAGTAAGGTTGGAAGACGTGCCGAGATGGAGACAGAAGATGGTTTTGAGAACGGCGATTGTACAGCTTCTAGTGGATTGCACGCATTTTTTGTTGTTGTTGCAAGAATGGAAACTACCGATTGACAATTCCAGAGATTCGAATGACCACCGAATTTGAAATTATGGAACACAATGGAATGCTTCCGAGCGTCAGGAACGCAGCAGTTGGTGGCGCTGGACCAAGTGCTGACAGCAAGCGCAGAAGCGCGGCGCCAATCGTCGAAGCACATCCGACTCGTGCTGCCGCCATCTGTACCGCGGGTCCGCGGCTGCTCATGGCGAACACGATCGGCAGCAGCGCAGACGGCCACAGCGAACACGACCGGCAGCAGCACAGACGGCCACAGCGAACACGACCGGCAGCAGCACAGACGGCCACAGCGAACACGACCGGCAGCAGCACAGACGGCCACAGCGAACACGATCGGCAGCAGCACAGACGGCCACAGCGAACACGACCGGCAGCAGCACAGACGGCCACAGCGAACACGACCGGCAGCAGCACAGACGGCCACAGCGAACACGATCGGCAGCAGCTCAGACGGTCACAGCGAACACGACCGGCAGCAGCACAGACGGCCACAGCGAACACGACCGGCAGCAGCACAGACGGCCACAGCGAACACGACCGGCAGCAGCACAGACGGCCACAGCGGACACGACCGGCAGCAGCACAGACGGCCACAGCGAACACGACCGGCAGCAGCACAGACGGCCACAGCGAACACGCAGCACAGACGGCCACAGCGAACACGACCGGCAGCAGCACAGACGGCCACAGCGAACACGAACAGCAGCAGAACAGACGGCCACAGCGAACACGCAGCACAGACGGCCACAGCGAACACGACCGGCAGCAGCACAGACGGCCACAGCGAACACGATCGGCAGCAGCTCAGACGGCCACAGCGAACACGACCGGCAGCAGCTCAGACGGCCACAGCGAACACGACCAGCAGCAGCACAGACGGCCACAGCGAACACGCAGCACAGATGGCCACAGCGAACACGACCGGCAGCAGCACAGAATGCCACAGCGAACACGACTGGCAGCAGAACATACAGCCACAGCGGCGTGCTGCAGAACATACAGCAACAACGGCGTGCTGCAGAACATACAGCCACAGCGGCGTGCTGCAGAACATACAGCAACAACGGCGTGCTGCAGAACATACAGCCACAGCGGCGTGCGGCAGAACATACAGCAACAACGGCGTGCTGCAGAACATACAGCAACAACGGCGTGCTGCAGAACACTACCAGCCGCAGAACAGACAGCAACAGCGGTGTGGCCACGACGGCGCCGACGCCGCCTGGTGGCGCAAGGCAGTCTGAACGTGCTGCCTCGCCCATACCACCCATATCACCCATACCACCCACCTCTCCCATACCAACCCACCTCTCCCATACCACCCACCTCGCCCATACCACCCACCTCGCCCATACCACCCACATCTCCCATACCACCCACCTCACCCATACCACATTCCTCTCCCATACCACCCACCTCGCTCGTACCACCCACCTCGCCCGTACCACCCACCTCGCCCGTACCACCCACCTCACCCGTACAACCCACCTCGCCCATACCACCCACCTCGCCTGTACCACCCACCTCGCCCATGCCTCCCACCTCGCCCATACCACCCACCTCGCCCGTACCACCCACCTCGCCCGTACCACCCACCTCGCCCGTACCACCCACCTCGCCCATACCACCCACCTCGCCCATGCCACCCACCTCTCCCATGCCACCCACCTCGTCCGTACCACCCACCTCGCCCATACCACCCACCTCGCCCGTACCTCCCACCTCGCCCATACCACCCACCTCGCCCATACCACCCACCTCGCCCATACCACCCACCTCGCCCATACCACCCACCTCGCCCATACGACCCACCTCGCCCATACCACCCACCTCTCCCATACCACCCACCTCGCCCATACCACCCACCTCTCCCATACCACCCACCTCGCCCATACCATCCACCTCGCCCATACCACCCACCTCGCCCATACCATCCACCTCGCCCATGCCACCAACCTCGCCAATACCACCCACCTCGCCCATACCACCCACCTCGCCCATACCACCCACCTCGCCCATACCACCCACCTCGCCCATACCACCCACCTCGCCCATACCACCCACCTCGCCCATACCACCCACCTCGCCCATACCACCCACCTCGCCCATACCACCCACCTCTCCCATACCACCCACCTCGCCCATACCATCCACCTCGCCCATACGACCCACCTCGCCCATACCACCCACCTCGCCCATACCACCCACCTCGCCCATACCATCCACCTCGCCCATACCATCCACCTCTCCCATACCACCCACCTCTCACATACCACCCACCTCTCCCATACCACCCACCTCTCCCAAACCATCCACCTCTCCGATACCATCCACCTCGCTCATACAACCCACCTCGCCCATACCACCCACCTGGTCCGTACCAACCACCTCGCCCGTACCACCCACCTCTCCCATACCATCCACCTCGCCCATACCATCCACCTCGCCCATACCACCCACCTCGCCCATACCACCCACCTCGCCCGTACCACCCACCTCGCCCATACCACCCACCTCGCCCATACCACCCACCTCGTCCGTACCACCCACCTCGCCCATACCACCCACCTCTCCAATACCATCCACCTCGCCCATACCACCCACCTCTCCCATACCACCCACCTCGCCCATACCACCCACCTCGCCCATACCACCCACCTCGCCCATACCACCCACCTCTCCAATACCATCCACATCGCCCATACCACCCACCTCTCCCATACCACCCACCTCTCCCAAACCATCCACCTCTCCCATACCATCCACCTCGCCCATACCACCCACCTCGCCCATACCACCCACCTCGCCCGTACCACCCACCTCTCCCATACCACCCACCTCGCCCATACCACCCACCTCGCCCATACCACCCACCTCTCCCATACCACCCACCTCGCCCATACCACCCACCTCTCCCATACCACCCACCTCGCACATATCACCAACCTCGCCCATACCACCCACCTCGCCCATACCACCCACCTCTCCCATACCTCCCACCTCGCCCATACCACCCACCTCTCCCATACCACCCACCTCTCCCATACCACCCACCTCGCCCATACCATCCACCTCGCCCATACCACCCACCTCGCCCATACCACCCACCTCGCCCATACCACCCACCTCTCCCATACCACCCACCTCTCCCATACCACCCACCTCTCCCATACCACCCACCTCGCCCATACCACCCACCTCTCCCATACCACCCACCTCGCCCATACCACCCACCTCTCCCATACCACCCACCTCTCCCATACCACCCACCTCTCACATACCATCCACCTCGCCCATACCACCCACCTCGTCCATACCACCCACCTCGCCCATACCACCCACCTCGCCCATACCATCCACCTCTCCCATACCACCCACCTCTCCCATACCACCCACCTCCCTATACCATTCACCTCGCCCATACCACCCACCTCGCCCATACCACCCACCTCGCCCATACCACCCACCTCTCCCATACCACCCACCTCTCCCATACCACCCACCTCTCCCATACCACCCACCTCGCCCATACCACCCACCTCGCCCATACCTCCCACCTCGCCCATACCTCCCACCTCGCCCATACCACCCACCTCGCCCATACCACCCACCTCGCCCATGCCACCCACGGCCCCACGCCGACAGGACTCTCGCTCCTTACGCGTCGCGTCCGCCACTTTCCTGATATACTTGTGTTGCCATCGACGAACGGCCAACGTCCTCGAATAATATACGGCACATAATATACTACACATAATTTACAACATATAATATACAACACAGAATATACTGCACAGAACATACTGCAGAGAATGTTGTTGCTTATTGGTTGGTTCACGACACACTCAGTGCACATTCACGGCTAATGGCGCCGCCCACACTGTTTCGCTGCAGAGAATGTACTACACAAAATATACTACACATAACACGCGCACTGGAGGGGGGGTGAAATCCGCCCACCCCTCCGGTTTTTCGTAGATAACTCCAGATGTTACCGGCCGATATACGCCATTGTTTGTGTACCTGCCAATAAATGACCGGCGCGTTGTTAGAAGGAAGAAAAATGAAAATTGACCGAAAATTTTTCGAGTTAGGGGTCGCTAAATTCAATATATTATCTCAGCGCAAGATCACAAATATCGGCGCTGATGCGCTTCACGTATAATAGCAAAAAGGAAGTGTTCTTGGCAAAACTAACGACTTGTTTGATGTACATTTTCATGCTACATTGTTCCAGAATCATGTCAAGTCACCGAGGTCTAGTCAGGTCAAGTTCATAACAGGTTAACACGCGCCCTAGCGGGGGTATGGCGAAATCCGCCAATACTTCCGCTTTTTCGTACATAACTCCATATTGTACCGGACGATATACGCCAAATGTTTCGCGTACCTGCTTAGGAATGACCGGCACATTGTTTAAAGCAAGAAAAGTGGAGATCGGCCTAGAAGTGTTCAAGTTAGGGACCGTTAAAGTAATAACAATTCGCAGCGCCAGACCACAAAAATCGGCGCTGATGCGCTTCCGTATATTGGCAATAGGGAAGTGTTCTTGACAACACTAGCGACTTATTTGATGCATATTGTTATGCTATATAATTTAAAAGTCATGTTAGGTCGCCGAGGTCAAGTCAGGTCAAGTTCATGACAGGCTAATGGAACCAAACTTGGTCAACTGGAATGTGTCATAAATGCAAATGACTGTCATGCGATTGATGTCACTTTACATGTTACTCCCTATACATCCCGAAATCTACTGTTTGTCATTGGGTGCCGAAGCGTTTCCATACTTTATTCATGTATTTCACTCCTTTCTTTGCGAAGCCGATTGTGCCGAGCAGCCCAACGGAGCAGTCGGCATGGGAGCCCGGTTCCGGTAACTGGAGCAGGTAATGACCTAATAAAGTGCTCCTACATAGGTGACCTGAGGTCAAATTGCCTATGTATTGCATCATTAGTAATGTCCAAAGCATCATTAATTCCAATTTTGGAGCATTTAAATACAACCACAGCGATCCATAACAATGACAAGCCAAGCCACGCAAAACCATAAAACTTTGCTATTTTGACCTCATTTGACCTTGAAGATATTGACAAAATTATTTAATTAACAAAAATTTTTTTTTTTCTTCTCTCCCCCCTCTTTTTTTTTTTTTTTTTTTTCTTTTAATGTGGTTTGTTTTTTGGGGGGGTTCCCCCCCCCCCCCCTTCCGCGTTTTTTTCAGGGGTTTTCAGGGGGGGTTATAATATTATATTAAAAATATTATTTACAGAATATTCTGCATATAATATACTACACAGAACATACAACACAGACTATACTACATCTAGCAGACTCCACATGCAATGCCACACAGTATATACTACACATGAAATACCACACAGAATATACTACAGAAACTATACCACTAAGCTGCAACAGACCATGGCGACTATAGCCACACACATGTACCGCTCTGCCGGCCATGGTCATGGTCGGGGGCCGGAGCGCCGCTGGCGTCGCCTGGCGGCGACACATCAAAACACCGCATCGCCATGCCACGAGAGAGTACTTCGACGGAACGCATACTCGTGAAAGTAGGCAATCTACTAGATTACCTACTTGTGTCTACGCGAAGATGCCTTCCCTGAAGGGATGCATTTTAGCGTACAGCGTGGGCAGCGGGCTCACCTCGATCTTGCGCTTCAGGTGGGTGTCGGTCAGGTGCTGGATGTTGTAGCCGGACGTGCCGCCGTACATCTGCGACAGTCTGCCGGCAGTAGTCACGTCGGCCAGGTGGCGAGTGTGACGGTGCCGTCACGCGGCGTGACGGTGTCGCAAACACGTGAGATCAAGGTCGGTACATGGCGCCGAGGTGTCGCTTTGTCACCGGTGACATCTAGCGGAGTTCGCAAAAGCTTCGGATACTTTTGTTTATTGGTTGGTTCACGACACACTTTATGCACATTCACGGCTAATGGCGCCGCCCACACTGGCTTCGGAGACTTCAGCAAAAGCAGGGCTAGTTGATCAACTTATCCCATCGTCGAAGTTACCGGCCGGAGTTCACATTGCAGCGTAGTCCCATGACTTGTGTTGCATTCTTCTCCAGGTTAATTAAGCTACAATGTCGTGGAGCTTAGCACGCGCCCTGGAGGGGGGGGGGGAATCCACCCACCCCTCCGGTTTTTCCGAGATAACTCCCGATTTTACCGGCAGATAAACGCCATTGTTTGTGTACCTGCTTATACATGACCGGCACGTTGCTTAAAGTAAGAAAAACGAAAATGGTCCGAACATTTTTCGAGTTAGAGGTCGGTAAAATCAAAACAAATCATCAGGGCCAGACCACAAATATCGGCGATGATGTGCTTCCCGTATATTGACAAAAAGGAAGTGTTCTTGGCAGCACTAGCGACTTGTTTGATGTATATTGTTATGCTACATTGTTTCAAAGTCATGTCAGGTCACCGAGGTCAAGTCAGGTGAAGCTAATGAGGTGAAATTCGCCCATCCCTCAGACTTTTCACATATAACTCCACATCGTACCGGCCGATATACACCATTTTCTTTGTACCTGCTTGGAAATGACCGGCGCGTTGTTTAAAGTAAGAAAAATGAAAATCGGCCGAAGAGTTTTGAAATTAGGGGCCGTTAAATTTTTTTTTCTAATTCGCAGCGCCAGAACACAAAAATCGCCGCTGATGCACTAACTTCCCGTATATTGGCAAAATGGAAGTGTTCTTGACAGCACTAGCGACTTGTTTGATGCATATTGTTATGCTATATAACTTAAAAGTCATGTTAGGTCGTCGAGGTCATCATGACAGGCTAATGGAACCAAACGTGGTCCACTGGAATGTTGTCATAAATGGAAATGACTGCCATTGGATTAATGTCACTTTGCATGTTACTGCCTACACACCCGGAAATCTACTGTTTGTCATTGTGTGCAGAAGCGTTTCTATACTTCATTCATGTATTTCACTCCTTTCTTTGCGAAGGCGATTGTGCCGAGCCGCCCAACGGAGCAGTCAGGTGGGCAGGCCGGTTCCAGTACCTGGAGCAGGTAATGACCTGATAAAGTGCTCCTATATAGGTGACCTGAGGTCAAATGGCATATGTATTGCATCATTAGTAATGTCCAAAACATCATTAATGCCAATTTTGGAACATTTAAACACAATCACAGCGATCGATAACAATGACAAGCCAACCCACGAAATCACATAAAATTTTGCTATTTTGACCTCATTTAACCTTGAAGATATTGACCTAAGGTCACGAAATTTGCACACAATATAGCTAACTATCGTGCCCATCCACCCTACCAATTTTGTTTCTCTAGCCTTAATGGGAGCCGAGATCTTAGGGGGCGGAATACGCCCACCCTCCAGTGCGCGTAATTTTCAGAGGCCCTCCAGGGCACGTGTTAAGAGTGACAAAAATCCGTGGGAGTGGGATATGTCATATGATATGCACGCAACCCCCCACACACATGCATATATATATATATATATAAAGAGGTAGGAGAGAGAGAGAGAAGGGGAGAGATGGACAGATAAACAGAGACAGATATTTACATAGACAGATATACAGCTATGCACACAGATAGATAGACGGACAGACAGACAGAGACAGAGGCAAAGACAAAGACGTACACAGAGACAGAGCTAGACAGTAACAGAGACCAAGGTGTACTGAAAATGTACGCAAATGTACGTAAGAAGCCACACATTCCGACTGGTACTTGCATTTTTACCTGTGTTTGGCGTCGAATATCAGGTAGTGGTTCGGGTGCAGCAGGTTGCTGTATTTGCGGATGAACATCTCGTGGTCGATGAAGTCGGTGGTGTCGAGTCCGTCTAGCTCGTGCAGCAACATCCGGTTCAGCTTCCTGCGTCGCAGCAGAAGCAGAAGTCACATCCCAGAAACGAGCGTTCACTGACCAGCGATGCATTGAATACATTCAAACTGAGATGATTCTGAGGTAACAAACAGACGGGATCCCGAGGTGGCAAACTGAGAGCAAGCCAAGGTCGGAAACTGAGAAGGGATTTCCAAAAGCAGTGCGAAACACAATTTGTTGCATGCGTGTTGAATGCTCATGGTGCATTTCACGTGCTTAAGGTGTGCTTCGAGCTGGTGACGTCGGCCGATTTTACATCTGCACTGCATTCCGCTCCCACTGACGGGAGTAGGATGCCTAATAACCCGCGCGCGCCAATGTTCGAATACTGAAGATATTCGAACCTGGCTGTGTTCGCCGTGAGACATAGGGATACAGCGCCGAGCAAGTGACGTATCTCAGTCAAGTTGGTAACCATGCCAACCACACACAATGAGACGCAGAGATGCGGCGCTGAACAGGTGACGTTTCCCAGTCAGGGCGGTAGCCATGCCAACCACACACCATGAGACACATAGATACAATGCTGAACAGGTGATGTTTTCCAGTCAGGGCGGTTATCATGCCAACCACTGTTTTGTTGTTGTTGTTGTTGTAAATACCTCTATTCATTAATAGGTAGGCAGGAGTGCCCTTACATGTGTGACCTAATTAGGCTAAATTCCAGGGATGAGAAGTAGGTCATGGTAAGCAGGTCAAGGTGGGTCACGACACTCCCTGCTCATGTTTCTTTCTTGACAGACCACGCCACCAGATATCAGTAAAAGATGTTACTGAAGCCCTCTCAGACAATGCGCAAAGCTAGTAACGTCATTCGGGGCTCCAGAAAAGACTGTGCTACAGGTGCTAATGGGGAAATAATATTTGGTGGCTTTGGATCTGTTGACGTGGCGTGGCCCATCCCTCAAGCCTCGGTGAGTGGCGGATAGTTGGTGGTAGCAGCAGGCGAGACTCGAACCCGGAGACTTTCGGTTGGGGGACGAGCATCCCACCCTTTGACCGCTCGCCCTCTCTGACACACTCGGCTGCTTCATACCTGCGCTCTGGGACAAACTCACCTGACATTGTCGGGGTGTACCTCGTAGGAGCACTTGTCGCACTGCCACTCTGAGGATTTGTCTAGACTGTCTCGAGGCAGGATGAAGCCTGCGGAAACACAGCAGAGACGTATCACGCGCATACGAGCAGGCAGACTAGTGCAAGCGTGCGAGTGGAAGCATATAGCAGAGAACAACACCAACAGCACCAGCAGCTGCCAGGATGAGGGTCCCTGACACTGCAGGTCTCGGGAAGACGGTCCCTGATGCCGTACACGTCTCGAGGGAAGGTCCCTGATACTGTGCATGTCTCTGGGGAGGGTCCCTGACACTGTGTACGTGTCTCGAGGGAAGTTCCTGGTACCGTACGCCTCGGGGGAGGGTCCATAACACTGTACGTCTCGAGGGAAGGTCCCTGCCACTGTGTACGTCTCTGGGGAGGGTCCCTGACACTGTGTACGTCCCTGGGGAAGGTCCCTGACACTGTGTACGTCTCTGGGGAGGGTCCCTGACACTGTGCATATCTCGGAGGAGGGTCCCTGACACTGTGCGTCTCTGGGGAGGGTCCCTGACACTGTGTACGTCTCGGGGGAGGGTCCCTGACACTGTGTACGTCTCTGGGGAGGGTCCCTGACACTGTGTACGTCTCTGGGGAGAGTCCCTGACACTGTGTACGTCTCTGGGGAGGGTCCCTGACACTGTGTACGTCTCTGGGGATGGTCCCTGACACTGTGCATGTCTCTGGCTGGGGAGGGTCCCTGACACTGTGCGTCTTGGGGGAGAGTCCCTGACACTGTGTACGTTCGCCCTGACACTGTGTATGTCTCTGGGGAGGGTCCCTGACACTGTGCATGTCTCTGGGGAGGGTCCCTGACACTGTGCATGTCTCGGAGGAGGGTCCCTGACACTGTGCATATCTCGGAGGAGGGTCCCTGACACTGTGCATATCTCGGAAGAGGGTCCCTGACGTTGTGCGTTTCGGGGGAGGGTCCCTGACACTGTGCACACAACCCCATCGTGCCATGAACTGAAACTCACAACACTTCGCAACAAGCCTCTTGCCATCCAGCTTAGTTCATCACCTACAGCCCATATTGACCAAGTGTCCATGCCCTGACCCACAGCCATTCTCCTAACGCACAGCCCTTCTCCTGATACACAGCCCATCTCCCACCACACAACGCATCGCCTAACACACAGGAATTCTCCTAAGGCACAGGCGCATCTCCTAACAGCCAGCACTGCTCGTAACACACAGCCCACATCCTGATGCACAGCCCTTCTCCTAAGACACAGGCCTCCTCCTAAAACACAGCCTTTCTAAATCACAGCCCTTCTCCGAAAACACAGCCCTTCTAAAACACAACCCTTCTCCGAAAACACAGGCCTTCTTCCAAAACACAGCCCTTCTAAAATACAGCCCTTCTCCTAAAATACAGCCCTTCACCTAAAACACAGCCATTCTCCTAAGACACAGTCCTTCTCCTAACAAGAGCCCATCTCCTGATACACAGCCCTTCTCCTAAAACACAGCCCTTCTCCTAAGACACAGGCCTCCTCCAAGTTGGCAGCACATCTCCTGATACACAGCCATTCTCCTGATACGCAGCTCTCTCTACCTTCGAACGGACCGACCTTGGTTGCATCCGCAGCACTTGAGTGCCGAGAAGTAGGTGCCGAATTCCGTTGGGTCGGAGCAGCGCGCGCAGCAGCAGTCGAAGAACTTGCTGTAGCTGATGATGTCCCGCCGGGTGACAGTGCCGGTCAGGCAGTGGGTGTAGGAGGTGTAGAGCGGCTCGCCCTGTCCGCAGGTCAGGTCAGGCTCAGTTTGAGTATTGGGTGTGATGTGTGCAGTCTGAGTATTGGGTGTGATGTGTGCAGTCTGAGTATTGGGTGTGATGTGTGCAGTCTGAGTATTGGGTGTGATGTGTGCAGTCTGGGTGTGATTGGAGTGTGATGTGTGCAGTCTGAGTATTGGGTGTGATGTGTGCAGTCTGAGTATTGGGTGTGATGTGTGCAGTCTGAGTATTGGGTGTGATGTGTGCAGTCTGAGTATTGGGTGTGATGTGTGCAGTCTGAGTATTGGGTGTGATGTGTGCAGTCTGAGTATCTGGGTGGGTGTGTGTGTGCAGTCTGAGTATTGGGTGTGATGTGTGCAGTCTGAGTATTGGGTGTGATGTGTGCAGTCTGAGTATTGGGTGTGATGTGTGCAGTCTGAGTATTGGGTGTGATGTGTGCAGTCTGAGTATTGGGTGTGATGTGTGCAGTCTGAGTATTGGGTGTGATGTGTGCAGTCTGAGTATTGGGTGTGATGTGTGCAGTCTGAGTATTGGGTGTGATGTGTGCAGTCTGAGTATTGGGTGTGATGTGTGCAGTCTGAGTATTGGGTGTGATGTGTGCAGTCTGAGTATTGGGTGTGATGTGTGCAGTCTGAGTATTGGGTGTATTTGGTGTGAGTTGAGTTTTTGGGTGTGATGTGTGCAGTCTGAGTATTGGGTGTGATGTGTGCAGTCTGAGTATTGGGTGTGATGTGTGCAGTCTGAGTATTGGGTGTGATGTGTGCAGTCTGAGTATTGGGTGTGATGTGTGCAGTCTGAGTATTGGGTGTGATGTGTGCAGTCTGAGTATTGGGTGTGATGTGTGCAGTCTGAGTATTGGGTGTGATGTGTGCAGTCTGAGTATTGGGTGTGATGTGTGCAGTCTGAGTATTGGGTGTGATGTGTGCAGTCTGAGTATTGGGTGTGATGTGTGCAGTCTGAGTATTGGGTGTGATGTGTGCAGTCTGAGTATTGGGTGTGATGTGTGCAGTCTGAGTATTGGGTGTGATGTGTGCAGTCTGAGTATTGGGTGTGATGTGTGCAGTCTGAGTATTGGGTGTGATGTGTGCAGTCTGAGTATTGGGTGTGATGTGTGCAGTCTGAGTATTGGGTGTGATGTGTGCAGTCTGAGTATTGGGTGTGATGTGTGCAGTCTGAGTATTGGGTGTGATGTGTGCAGTCTGAGTATTGGGTATGATGTGTGCAGTCTGAGTATTGGGTGTGATGTGTGTGATGTGTGCAGTCTGAGTATTGGGTGTGATGTGTGCAGTCTGAGTATTGGGTGTGATGTGTGCAGTCTGAGTATTGGGTGTGATGTGTGCAGTCTGAGTATTGGGTGTGATGTGTGCAGTCTGAGTATTGGGTGTGATGTGTGCAGTCTGAGTATTGGGTGTGATGTGTGCAGTCTGAGTATTGGGTGTGATGTGTGCAGTCTGAGTATTGGGTGTGATGTGTGCAGTCTGAGTATTGGGTGTGATGTGTGCAGTCTGAGTATTGGGTGTGATGTGTGCAGTCTGAGTATTGGGTGTGATGTGTGCAGTCTGAGTATTGGGTGTGATGTGTGCAGTCTGAGTATTGGGTTGATGGTGTGCAGTCTGAGTATTGGGTGTGATGTGTGCAGTCTGAGTATTGGGTGTGATGTGTGCAGTCTGAGTATTGGGTGTGATGTGTGCAGTCTGAGTATTGGGTGTGATGTGTGCAGTCTGAGTATTGGGTGTGATGTGTGCAGTCTGAGTATTGGGTGTGATGTGTGCAGTCTGAGTATTGGGTGTGATGTGTGCAGTCTGAGTATTGGGTGTGATGTGTGCAGTCTGAGTATTGGGTGTGATGTGTGCAGTCTGAGTATTGGGTGTGATGTGTGCAGTCTGAGTATTGGGTGTGATGTGTGCAGTCTGAGTATTGGGTGTGATGTGTGCAGTCTGAGTATTGGGTGTGATGTGTGCAGTCTGAGTATTGGGTGTGATGTGTGCAGTCTGAGTATTGGGTGTGATGTGTGCAGTCTGAGTATTGGGTGTGATGTGTGCAGTCTGAGTATTGGGTGTGATGTGTGCAGTCTGAGTATTGGGTGTGATGTGTGCAGTCTGAGTATTGGGTGTGATGTGTGCAGTCTGAGTATTGGGTGTGATGTGTGCAGTCTGAGTATTGGGTGTGATGTGTGCAGTCTGGTATTGGGTGTGATGTGCAGTCTGATGGTGTGATGTGTCAGTCTGAGTATTGGGTGTGATGTGTGCAGTCTGAGTATTGGGTGTGATGTGTGTAGTCTGAGTATTGGGTGTGATGTGTGCAGTCTGAGTATTGGGTGTGATGTGTGCAGTCTGAGTATTGGGTGTGATGTGTGCAGTCTGAGTATTGGGTGTGATGTGTGCAGTCTGAGTATTGGGTGTGATGTGTGCAGTCTGAGTATTGGGTGTGATGTGTGCAGTCTGAGTATTGGGTGTGATGTGTGCAGTTTGAGGACTAGGTGTGATGTGTGTAGTCTGAGTATTGGGTGTGATGTGTGCAGTCTGAGTATTGGGTGTGATGTGTGTAGTCTGAGTATTGGGTGTGATGTGTGCAGTCTGAGTATTGGGTGTGATGTGTACAGTCTGAGTATTGGGTGTGATGTGTGCAGTCTGAGTATTGGGTGTGATGTGTGCAGTCTGAGTATTGGGTGTGATGTGTGTAGTCTGAGTATTGGGTGTGATGTGTGTAGTCTGAGTATTGGGTGTGATGTGTGCAGTCTGAGTATTGGGTGTGATGTGTGTAGTCTGATGACTGGGTGTGATGTGTGCAGTCTGAGTATTGGGTGTGATGTGTGCAGTCTGAGTATTGGGTGTGATGTGTGCAGTCTGAGTATTGGGTGTGATGTGTGCAGTGTGCAGGTGCAGTGATCCGGTCTGACCTGTTTGATGTGGTTTGACCTGTCCTGACCTGTTTGATGTGGTTGGCAGCGCGCAGGAAGATGGTGAACTCCTCGTCGACGGTGTGATGCACGTTCGGCAGACAGCTGTGCGCCAGCAGCGACGCTTCGGGAAACACACAGCGGACGTGGGTGCCGGCGTGCCTGGCGCGCGCCTCGAACGCGTTCGTCATGAGAATGCCGCCGATCTTGTGCAGCAGCTTCTCGTCCGCTTCCACCTGGCCGGCACCGTGGTCGGCAGGATCAACAACGGCGTCGTCGGCGGCGGCGGCGTCGTCGTCGTCGTCGTCGTCGTCGTCGTCGTCGTCGTCGTCGTCGTCGTCGTCATCGTCATCGTCATTGTCATTGTCATTGTCATTGTCATCGTCATCGTCATCGGTATTATGATCATAAATGGCATTATCAGCATCATTATCCATCATCAACAATTACACCAAACATCATCATCAAGTGTAGCAGCGTTGCGTTAGGCAGCAACAACGCCGCTGTGACCAGAGAGAACAATATCGCCGTTAGCCACATCAACAACATCATGCATCATCACATCGCAAATGCGGAGGAAATCAGCGCACCCGGAAGGGAGCCCACAGATGACTTCCACCAGACAGCCTGGTTATGTATCAACTGCTACTGCTACTGGTTATGTAGCCGCCTGACAGCCTGTATTGTATGGGAGGGGAGGGAGGGAGGGAGAGGAGGCAAGCGCTAGCCCTGTGGCCAGTACCTAGCAACAGTAAAACCTGAACTGGAAATAACAGCATGACCCGATGTCAGTAAGAGATGACCTGAACTGACGTGGGCACCACCTGACTTGCCTTGCCGTGGGTGAAATCTGACCCGACCTGATGTTGATACGACCCGAACGGGTATTACTGACACCCCACCTTCCTCGTGCGGGTAATAAATAGCATTGGCACATCACCCGATCTTGGTATTCCTGATTCACTACATCTGGCCAAAGTAAGATGGAGCCGAGCCTACCGTGGATTAGACCAGCGTGACTTCAGATGTATTCAACCGCGCTCTGGGTCCAATTCTGATCTAACAGGGGCGGACCAGATCTGACCTGACCTGACACACGCTACGCAGGAAGTTGACCACGTTGTGCTGGAAGATGGTGGCCACCTGCGAGGCTGGCCAGTGGTCGGGACTGGCGTCCATCTGCATCACCGTCTCCCACCGTGTCGGGTCGGACGTCTGCAGAGCCAGCACCTGTCGGACCGGCTGTGGTCAGCATTGGACCAGGTGTGGTCAGTACCGGACCGGCTGTGGTCAGTACCGGACCAAGCACCTGTCGGACCGGCTGTGGTCAGTACCAGACCGGCTGTGGTCAGCACCAGACCGGCTGTGGTCAGTACCAGACCGGCTGTGGTCAGTACCAGACCGGCTGTTCCAGACCGGCTGTGTCAGTACCAGACCGGCTGTGGTCAGTACCAGACCGGCTGTGGTCAGTACCAGACCGGCTGTGGTCAGTACCAGACCGGCTGTGGTCAGCACCAGACCGGCTGTGGTCAGTACCAGACCGGCTGTGGTCAGCACCAGACCGGCTGTGGTCAGTACCAGACCGGCTGTGGTCAGTACCAGACCGGCTGTGGTCAGTACCAGACCGGCTGTGGTCAGTACCAGACCGGCTGTGGTCAGTACCAGACCGGCTGTGGTCAGTACCAGACCGGCTGTGGTCAGTACCAGACCGGCTGTGGTCAGTACCAGACCGGCTGTGGTCAGCACCAGACCGGCTGTGGTCAGTACCAGACCGGCTGTGGTCAGTACCAGACCGGCTGTGGTCAGTACCAGACCGGCTGTGGTCAGACCGGCTGTGGTCAGTACCAGACCGGCTGTGGTCAGTACCAGACCGGCTGTGGTCAGTACCAGACCGGCTGTGGTCAGCACCAGACCGGCTGTGGTCAGCACCAGACCGGCTGTGGTCAGTACCAGACCGGCTGTGTCAGCACCAGACCGGCTGTGGTCAGCACCAGACCGGCTGTGGTCAGTACCAGACCGGCTGTGGTCAGTACCAGACCGGCTGTGGTCAGCACCAGACCGGCTGTGGTCAGTACCAGACCGGCTGTGGTCAGCACCAGACCGGCTGTGGTCAGCACCAGACCGGCTGTGGTCAGTACCAGACCGGCTGTGGTCAGTACCAGACCGGCTGTGGTCAGTACCAGACCAGGCTGTGGTCAGCACCAGACCGGCTGTGGTCAGTACCAGACCGGCTGTGGTCAGTACCAGACCGGCTGTGGTCAGTACCAGACCGGCTGTGGTCAGTACCAGACCGGCTGTGGTCAGTACCAGACCGGCTGTGGTCAGCACCAGACCGGCTGTGGTCAGTACCAGACCGGCTGTGGTCAGTACCAGACCGGCTGTGGTCAGCACCAGACCGGCTGTGGTCAGTACCAGACCGGCTGTGGTCAGTACCAGACCGGCTGTGGTCAGTACCAGACCGGCTGTGGTCAGTACCAGACCGGCTGTGGTCAGTACCAGACCGGCTGTGGTCAGTACCAGACCGGCTGTGGTCAGTACCAGACCGGCTGTGGTCAGCACCAGACCGGCTGTGGTCAGTACCAGACCGGCTGTGGTCAGTACCAGACCGGCTGTGGTCAGCACCAGACCGGCTGTGGTCAGTACCAGACCGGCTGTGGTCAGCACCAGACCGGCTGTGGTCAGTACCAGACCGGCTGTGGTCAGCACCAGACCGGCTGTGGTCAGTACCAGACCGGCTGTGGTCAGCACCAGACCGGCTGTGGTCAGTACCCGGCGTGTCAGACCGGCTGTGGTCAGCACCAGACCGGCTGTGGTCAGCACCAGACCGGCTGTGGTCAGCACCAGACCGGCTGTGGTCAGTACCAGACCGGCTGTGGTCAGTACCAGACCGGCTGTGGTCAGCACCAGACCGGCTGTGGTCAGTACCAGACCGGCTGTGGTCAGTACCAGACCGGCTGTGGTCAGCACCAGACCGGCTGTGGTCAGTACCAGACCGGCTGTGGTCAGTACCAGACCGGCTGTGGTCAGTACCAGACCGGCTGTGGTCAGCACCAGACCGGCTGTGGTCAGTACCAGACCGGCTGTGGTCAGTACCAGACCGGCTGTGGTCAGTACCAGACCAAGACCGGCTGTGGTCAGTACCAGACCGGCTGTGGTCAGTACCAGACCGGCTGTGGTCAGTACCAGACCGGCTGTGGTCAGTACCAGACCACCAGACCGGCTGTGGTCAGTACCAGACCGGCTGTGGTCAGTACCAGACCGGCTGTGGTCAGTACCAGACCGGCTGTGGTCAGTACCAGACCGGCTGTGGTCAGTACCAGACCGGCTGTGGTCAGCACCAGACCAGGGTGTGGTCAGCACCAGACCGGCTGTGGTCAGTACCAGACCGGCTGTGGTCAGTACCAGACCGGCTGTGGTCAGCACCAGACCGGCTGTGGTCAGCACCAGACCGGCTGTGGTCAGTACCAGACCGGCTGTGGTCAGCACCAGACAGGGTGTGGTCAGCACCAGACCGGCTGTGGTCAGTACCAGACCGGCTGTGGTCAGTACCAGACCGGCTGTGGTCAGCACCGGACCGATTGCGGTCAGTGTCAAGCCAGCTGTAGCCAGCATCGGACTGGGTGTGGTCAGTACCTGACTGAATGTGGTCAGTACCGGACCGGGTGTGGTCAGCATTTGTTTTTTGATTAAAAAAAAGTCCGAGTTGTTGCTGTGGTGGCTTTAGGAACCAGGGTTCTATTGCTAAGCAGAGCTTGTTGCGTGAACCCTGGCCCCACCACCCGATCCACGAATTCCAGTTCAACGGCAGAATTTTGATCGAAAGTTTAACGTGCCGTCAATACACCCACACAGCCGCCCGGTAGCTCGTCCCCGGCCTTATCGGGCCAGCTGCCAACTGACACTCCCGGCCGGGGGCTAAATGCGAGCGCACGAAGCGACT